>JAUMHI010000037.1:10914370-10952727 GCA_032359435.1 Enteromius unitaeniatus | reverse complement strand
TATATTTACTATAATAAATTATTATTTTTTTAAAAACCTATTGCTGACAAATGGGTAAAACCTATTGGTTTGAAGGATAGTAGCTAAAATAAAAAGATTTTACATTTATTACAAAATTGAATAGTATTTTAGGGCTACACTGTGATCTTTAAATAGAGTCTTTTAATATGTCATCAAATGATTCTTGTTCTAAATATACAAACACAAATCTGTCAGGCATATCAGCATTTAAATCAACAATAAATCTGAAAAAAATCACACACACATACAAACACACACACTCAAACTCATGTTTACTTTGTTTATCTAAATAAGGAAACTAATACTTAATAAAATGTTTTGTTGCATTTAAAAATAATTTCCCCAAAGAGTGATTTTGTTAACTACTTGTGACAAATTTGTCCCTAAAGTATAGCTAAGCAACCCACCCACACACACACATCTCTGCATGAGAATACAGCTCAGAGCCGGTGACTCATTGAACTGCAAGACCCAAATCAATTCAAAACCCCACAGCACTTTACTAAACCCCTTGACTTCACTGCCAGAACCTGGTGAGACATGCAGGAACTCAAGAGAAAAAAAGCCAAGAGGGTCAAAAAAGGAAGATAGATGAACCAGTCATGAAGTTTGGACAAAGAGAACGGGAACAGGAAGAGAGGAAGTTGGAGGGTGGTCGGTCCCTTGCGTCTTTCTTAGTCTAATTAAAGCGTGAGTCAGAACTCGAGAGGCTGTTGGGCTTTAGTGAGCGTGGCTACTATAACATCTCTGTGTGGTAATTACAGTAACTGTGTGCTATGACGGCACCCACGGGAAGAAAGTGGCAGGACCGGGAAATAGTGGCGACGGAGGGCATCAGTAAGCCAGCTGAGCATGTGAAATGTGGAAGGAAGTGCTTTGATTGTCCGTGAGAACTCCCGTTCAAACGAAACAGGATGAGGCAGCTTTGATTACTTCATTACTTTGATTAGATGTTGTGATTTCTGTGGAATATGATACAGGGCTGATTTAATTATAGCGTGCAAAACATAGTCAAACCTTCTTGATACTTGGGTGTTGTGATGGGTGTGGTGAGAGATTGAACTTTTTTGGGAACATTTGTGCTTCCTTGTTGTTAAACAAAAAATAATAATAATAAAAACAGCAGTTATGTTCTGAAATTATTATTTTCTACATTTGTCATATTGCAGCCAAAAACAAGTTATTATTAAAATATATATATATTTTTTTTTTTTGGCTTAAAAATAAGAAAAAGCCTTAGGTATTTATATAATATTTATATATAAATAAACACACACACATACAGTATATATTTTGAAAAGATTTATGTTTTTACTTTTATATATTCATATATAAAAATATATTTAAAATATGAACAACATATATTTCTTAAATATATATATATGCACGCACACACACATAGTAAACATATATATTATGGAACTTTTCTTTTGGATGTGATTTCTCACAATTAATAATTTGACAGCAGTAATATAAATTTTTATTAACATTTAAATGTCATCACTAGTAATCATTACTTTATACTAATATTTGTATAGAAAGTGCATATGCAACATCTGAATAAGGTATATCATTCATACCCAAATTTGGAGATTGTTCAGATTCCTGTGGGATCTGCCTAAAATCTTCTAAGAGTGTGACTTATTAAAGAATAGCCCACAATATTAATTGAAACTTACCAGACAAACAGTGCCATTATAGCACAACTGATTACAGTTACCCGAGGGCTGTATTGATATTCATAAGCTCTGATAAAACTCTGCTTATGAGGAGGTGGTAAAAAGAGGGCTGCTCTGTGAATGAATGTCAGGCACTTAAAAGTTAGCTCAGTGACTTTAAGACTTAGAGGACGGGCTTGTGATGAATATGAATGATGGTAAGGCAAAGAAAACATCCTAAAGAACAGAATCTTTTATCTGCTTGCTTCTGAGAAGGTAGTCTCGGACTCGAAAACCATGCCCAGAGCGAGTTCAAAGACCCTCTGATGCGGATTGCACCAAAAAATGGCACGAGCTGGCTAAAGTTGCAAGCTCTAATCTGATTGGCTGGTTTCTACAAAGTTGCCAAGAGCGTTACGCAGAACTTTTGAAAACGCAGTGTGAGCCAATGTAAAAGTTATCTAGAGAGCCATTCAAATTAAGAAAATGGCCATTGTCGTTTACGGAAGATAAGTGCGAATTCTGGCTTGATGCTTCGGTTTTAACCAATGCTCACAGCCAATTCCTGTGTATTTTACCAGGTGGCAAATTTGTACAAATTCGTACGACTTTACTCATACAATTTTTTGCATTGTACAAATTCCTGACACCTCGTAAAATATGTACGTATGCTTTTTAACAAAATGTACGAATTTGCACATCCTTGCTTAAATGTTTTCATGAGTTTGTGCATATTTTGAAATTAAAATATTACTTGCGAATACTTCAACAGTATATTTATTATTTTGAATGTATTTTTTTAAAGGTGTTTCTTTATTCCCTTACATTTCCCCCTTTTACGTTCTGGTGCTTGGTTCATGTGCAAGCACAAGCCCTGTGCAGTTGTACTTTTCACACAGCCACAGCGTGTACATTCTTATGAGCTCACTGGAAAATGTTTACCAGATGGCCAAAAAAAATCGGATCGTTCTTTTGTTTTCATTAAAATAAACAATGAATTCTTATTACCAATAGATAAATAAATATATGTATGGACTAGGATACATCTAAAAAAATGTCTGTACTTATTTATTTATGTATGTAATAGAAAACAGAGATTTAGTTGCTTTCGTTTCATCACCTAATCAATTCTTGATGCATGATCATTCTTAAGCAGGTATACATTTTGAATGAATTTGAATATGGTTCATACAATACGTCGCTTTATTTTATACGAAAATGTACAAATTCATCACAAAGTCACCAAAATGTAACTTCTTTTTGGTTTCTTTCACCTTTACAAAGTGAACATCTAGATTTTTTTATATTTTCTCCAAGTATTCTGTTCATCTGAAAAGGACACCAAACATTTTGTATATTGCTTACCATTATGTTAAATGTATGCAGAGCAGATCTTTGAGTGAATGGATCAACAGACAGAGTGAATGGGCCCATGCTGAGTGTATAGTGTGTGTGAGTATGTACTTGTGGGAGGAGTGGATGTTTCAATGGATCGTAGCGCAAGTAAATGAAAGTGTGTGATATTTCGCTTAAGAGGGTTGTTGGCTAAGACTGGGTCACTTACACTTATGATGGTGAATGAGCACCGCTGAGGCGCAGCTTTGCATGTTTGTTTGTCTGTGTTTTTCACTTTGCAGCCCATTTACGGCATTGCTGAATGAGCTTGAATGGGCAGCACTGTGTGGAATCAGCTTGAGTAATGAACATTGATGCAGGAATTCTTCTAAGCACAGTCTGGACTGCGTTAGTGAAGATGGTAGTCGATTTTGTATCACACTTGATATAATTTTGACGGATGCTGGTTAGATACTGATATTAGCAGAAGTTGTATGGATCCATAAATACAGTTTTAAAAAAAAATATATATGTACATAAATATGTAAATAGCTTATTTTCTTCATAAGCGCCCCCTTTTGGTCTGGTACCATGGACAGATGCCCAGTAGACCTGTGAGTTAATCAGTTTTTGATCTCAAGTGGCAATGAAACTGCTGTTATCTTGATTAGTGTAATTAGTCTCAAGCTTGATACTTGTGAGTTGTAAGTGTCTTCTCTAAGCAGATGCATACATTTGACAGCGTGTAGATGTGATTGAGTAATTGCAAGTAGCTCTTCATGCGTTTTTCTCATCAAAATACAGAAGGCGAGTCTGTCACGGTCATGTTGTTTTGCATCAAACGATCAACTTTGCGTTCTCATCTCTAATTTGCTTTATTCTTGCTCTCTTTTTTCATTTTGGGTTAACCCACTTTCTTTAAACTGCTGTAAGCATCTGGCAAATGAGCCTATTCTGAGACAATGGCCTCTGCCTCCAATTAAAGCATTAAAGCCTAGTGAAGATTTACTGGGACAAGAGAGAAAGAGAGAGATGGAGATCGATATCTGGACAACAAACAAAAAAGAATGATTGAGGTGATTCAGTCAGGATTTTGTGTGGACTTTGCACTTTGAGAAATATTTACAGCCGTTTCTGAAGCCTGCGAGTTCCCGAGCCTCTGCTTGTGACCGCTTGAGTGTGTGACCACTGAACCAGGCTCTCCAGCGTAGCCCGGGTAGCCCAGAAAAATTACATTGGTAATCAAAAGCTGGACAGCTCTACAGCAGTCATAAAGTGTGCTGGTTCTGCCTGTTCACCTGCCTGTCTGTGTTGTAAGGGCAGGTCGAGAGAAATGATGTGAGGATATAGTAATTAGTGGTGTTGGTTCAAATTATGCTTATTAGTTTTGCCTGCCAGACAATGAAAAAAAATGCAAGGGAATCAAGCCGTATCTGAGGACAGGGAAATCTGTCCAGAACACTCTAGCAACCACAAAACAACATCTTTTCGGAACCCCTTACAATAAAAGTTCCAAAAGGGGGTTTTCACAGCCATGCTATTGGGTCATTAGCACCAGAAGTTTCGTCTATTGGTGGAAATTCCTGCTTTTTGGCCTGTTCGCACTGCAGGAGCGAGGAACAGTTTTCGAAAGTTATTCCTACTTGAGAGTTGGGTCTAAAACAGTTCTATAGGAACTACCGGTGACTCAAGTGTACGCTTACTGGCCAAGCGCACACTGTACGAAAAACTGGCTACCTGGCATTTTTAAAAAGCCACGTAAAAATATTTACTTCACAAACATGGAAAACAGCAATAACAGCATTTACCTGTTGTCCTTTTCTAAGCCTTGATGATATGCAATACTGTCATGCTCTTTGAATCGAGTAAATTATGCATGTACATTCCATCTCCATTATCATGAAGCCCATGATACACAGCAAGAACAGCTCCATTCATGGCGTTCCTCATTCACCGGTCATTGACGACTTTAAATGCTGCAAAAATATATGCCGCTGCCAGCCACTTCAGAGTTCCGGGAACCAGGAAGAAATTGGTTCTGGCTAGTTCCTAGAACTATGCTGTATGAAAGGCCTTTATGGGAGAACCCATACTAAAAAAGAACCACTTTTTTAAAGGGTTATTTCACCAAAAGTCATTAATTACTCACCCTTGTGTTATTTCAAACCCCTAAGACTTTCATTCATCTTCGGAAGATATTTTTGATGATTTTCAGAGAGCCATCTGGCCCTCCATAGACTGCAATACAACTGAAAAGATCCCAGGTCCTAAAATGTAGTAAAGACATTGGTAAAATAGTCCACTTGACATCAGTGGATCAACTTCAGTTTACTTTTACTTTTACAGAATACTTTTGTTTGCACAAAGAAAACAAAAATAGCATAATTTGTGTTCAGAAAATGAATGTAGGTCTTGTGGGTTTGGAACGACAAGAGAGTAATTAATGACAGAATTTTCCTTTTTGGGTGAGCTAAAATTTGAAGAACATTTTTAAACTGATCGAATGAGAAAAAATGCTACTTTTTTACAAGCAAATTTGTAGAATCAGTTTGACACTTTATTTTAGGATCTCTTAACTAGTTGTGTATTAGCATGCATGTTACTAGAATATTAGCCATTTATTAGTTAACTTAACAACTAATTTACCAACTATTAATAATCAGCAACCACTTTATCCAGTATAAAGAGACTTCTTTATTCTAAATAAAGAGTATAAAGAGGTTCTTTATGGAAGTTAAAGGTTCTTCATGGAAGTACTCATGTCGATAATTAGTCTCAAAGTGTTCTTTATTGGCATTGATGGTTCCATCAAGAACCTGAAACATCTAAAGGAACTTTCCAATGCATAAAATATTCTGTGGAAAAGAGTTCTTTAGGTAACTATAGAAATTCAATAAATTCTCTAATTACTTCAATAAATTCTTAATTTGCTGCTTATTAATAGTTAAGTAGTTAATAAGTAAGGTAGTTGTTAAGTTTTGGTATTGGTCAGAATTAGGGATGTAGAATAAGGTCAAGTAGAATAAGGCATTAATATGCAATTAATTAGCAATAATTCATAACTAATACTCTAGTAATAGGTAAATAAGTAATAGGTAAAAAATTAACAAATGCTATTAATGCTAAGAAAAAAATGGTTCTTTTAAGAATGGATTTCAGTTGGGATATTTAGAGTGGAGAACAATAAACATGTAGCTTTGGGGGTGACAAATTTTGCACCTCTCACATTGGTCTGTATAAATGTTCAATTCATCTGTGTTAGGTTTTTTCAAATGGATTTTTGCTAATTGCAGCCGTAGCTAATTTGTATGCATATGTGTGTTTGTTGTAGACTGCTAATTTGATCAGCAGCGGTGCACGTTCCCCTTGAACGTGGATTTAATTTGAAGTGAATCAGAACTCACTGGAGTTCAAATCTATCTTTTTGTGTGGCTATAAATAGCTGCTTGACTTCTTTGTCACAATTGGGTCGAAGGAAGTTAAAAATACAAGAATGTCCCAGAAGAGCCGACAGATCAAGTGCCAAACAGAGCGCAGGACGTCAGAGCACTAGAGCTGGACGCAGTGGCAGTATTTGTTCAGCTAAAAAAAAAAACAAGACTAATGCACTTCATCTAGATGTCACTAAAAGACTAGGAGTTTATACCTATATTGCTTCTTTTCATTAAGATTTGTTTCATAACTATATATATACCATCAAGCTTTCTTGATATTTATTCTGTCGATTCTGTCGATGAAGCTAATTGTACACACGTGTGTTGATTTGCCCATGATTTAGTGAGCACCTATGGGCAAGTGTGCACACATTAACCTCAACATGCTTAGTATTCCATGTCGGTTGTTTCCTGACACTCACGGCTGCCGCAGCCTTTCTCCTAGCGGATTTCCGACCGGCAGAGGCATCACCATGGAGACAGACATGATGTCAGCCCGGTGGCATTGCTGATTATTGAAGGATGAAGTTCCACAATGTGCGTATATGCAGTGTTTTTTAGACTGACTTGTGTGTGTGTGTGTGTGTGTGTTGAGCAGGAATATGTTCAACAAATAGACTAGTTGGTTGTTCAAACGCTTGATTGATAAAATAATGATCTGGGCATGATACCAACACCAACCAAACAAACATTCCTCTTTCTGTTTGCATATTTATTTATGCATAAGCCAATGTGCTTGTGTGTGAATGCACATTAAGTTTCATGAAACCCCACATTTCAGCAAGATCGTTCACACCATGGATTGGAATAAAGGGAAGGGAGAGATAACACAACTCTCTATGCTCCATTCATAGCAAAAGGTCACATGGTCTCATGAATAGTAATGAGGCAGAGCCTTCTCATTGGCTAAAGCCAGACAATCTAATAATTATAAACTATAGGTTAGTACATCACATTCTTGTTGCATTGATTTAAATATCCTAAGTTCTGTACAAGCTGAAATGTGAAGCTGATATAAGTGTATAAAAGCACTTACAGGGCAGAGTTTAGCTCCAACCAGGTCCATCACATTTTCTAGTGAGTATGAAGACCTTGATTTATTGGTTCAGGTTATGTTTAATTAGGGTTGGCGATCAACTTTCCGTCCTATACAACACTTACAAATCTGTCAACATATTAAAAATGCCTTGCCGTGTTTCACGACCCTTTTTAGACCGCATGCAACACTTTCCCTGCCATATCCCTCTTAAATCCAGCCTCTAATTCCCCTCAAATTACATCTTCCTGTCTTCCAAGCCCACGTCTGACACATTTTTCCTTCCTCTTTTAAAAATAGCCAGTAGTATGGCATTAAATACACTGACATTTAAAAACAAACAGCATTTAAAATGTGTCTTGGACCCTTGTTGCATAAGTGCCGGGTGTTATTATTACATAACATGGGTGAAATCCTCACAAAATTTGTGATAGTGTCTCAACAAACACAGCTGGAAGTAATTAGAGCGCTGATTGGCTTATTACAGCGTTGTTACATGCTTATAACACACTTATTACTTTGTTATACACATGCCTTTAATTGATTTCTGATACGTTTGGTTTTAAGGAAGTGGTCTGTTAGACTCCTGTGAATGATCCATGCTTGTTTTGTTTCTCAGCTCACGTAGCTGCGTACTTCTGAATGCAAGGACAGTTTACCATGTCTCTGCCCTCTCTCACCCTGTCTCTGGAACTTTCTTCAGAGAATTGAGCAGGCTGTCGACCCAGCATGAGGAAAACAATACTTGGCCCTCGTCTCTTTTTCTGGCTCCCTTTTTCCGTTATTCTGTATCTTTTTTTAGCTCTCTAAACTTAACATCACTTTTTGTTGCGCTGTACTTTTAAGGTCAGCAGTTAGATATAGTTTTCTAAAAGAACCACTACCTCTAATTATTCCTATTTGGACTGGATGAAGGTTTCTCAAGACACCCTCACACACGCTTACGTTTGCCTCTTAATGTAAATCACAGCAATGCTTGACCAATATGTATTTCATTGACCAATATTGGTAATGTACGTGATATTGTATAACTCATCTCCAGAACTGCGAACTTCTGACTCCCATCACAATTCATTCAAATGAATAAATAACACTGCACTCACTTCCTCTCTCCAGGTGTGCCAAATAGTGCTATTTCTCTCTGTTTTTCACTATTTTCTGCACCACCTTTTTGAATTAAAAAACAGAGGGAAGAGATATAAAAGGCTTTTAGACATTGATTTGTTTTGCAGCTGGCTGGATTGAAGTTCTCAGCCGCTGCACTGACAAAGTTGACGTGCGTCTAAAAGGCTCTTGAGAGGGTAGCTAGGCTTTAGTAATAGATCACCTGAACCGTCATTATCGACAGGAAGTTGAAGGAGGTGTGGGCTTTTAATGGCAAGAGAGTGAGTGTGTTTTTCTGTTGCTTGTCTTTATCGTTTGTTGTGCTGCTGCTTAGAGCTCACTTCAAGGTTTCGGCCTTTACAAAAGAGACAAATGCCTTTTTATTTGCTCAACAGCGAGTCCTGATCACGAGTAATATGTTCCGTCCGTGTTTAGAGGAGGACGTGTGTCATTTGGTTCATTTGAAATCCGACTCTGTATTGGTTTTCAAGGCTGCTTATTGGAACGATTTTCCCGAGAATGGAAATTGTTTCATTATTAATAAACCAGGAACAGAGTTTGGTTATAACACACCAATAGTGGTAGTGGTCAGTTACATTAATTTTGGTGCAATGAGTCACTATTTCTGTGTCTGTATGATTTGAGGTTTGATACGGAGGATGAAATTCCCTAAATTACAACTTATATGTAGTGTGTGACTCATATGTGTGACTCAGGTCTGTGTGAACACCAAATATGTGTATGCTCAAAGGAACCCATTATTAAAATAAAAGATCAGAAATACATTTTCATGCATAAAGGCTCATTTTAGTTGCTGTCATTTTACTAAGGCAATTATATTAACAAAATTGTGTATATATGCTATATATGATGCTGTAAGTACACAACCATTCAAAAGTTTAGTATGGTAAGAGTTTTTAATCTTATGCTCACCATATTTATTTAATGAAAAATTCTGTAAAAACAGTATAGGCTGTTCTCTGTTTTAATATTTTAAAATGTCATTTATTTTTGTTATGGAAAAGCTGAAGTAACCTATGGAACCTTTCAAATCATTCTAATATGCTGATTTGGTGCTCAAGAGTTTGACTTATTATCAACGTTGAAAACTGTTGTTATGCTTAAATATTATTTTTGAAAACCAGCATTTTTGATTTCGGAAACGTTTACTGTAGTTATCCCCACAGTTAGAGTAATATTAGATTTATGTCAGAGTATTCACAAATAAGAAAACAATAATAAAGCACAAGTAATAGCAAATTTGGTAAATATTAGTGCTGCCAAGTGATTAATTGCGATTATTCACATTCAAAATCAAAGTTTTGTTTACATAATATATGTGTGTGCACTTTATACAGTTATTATTTATATATAAATACACAAACATGCATGTATATATTTAAGATGAAATGTTGTGTTTATGTATGTAAATGTATTTCTAAATAAATAACATTAACATATGTGCATGTAAATATTTTCTAAATATATTCATGCAAAACTTTTATTTCAGATTCGATAAATCGCAATACATTTACTATTATTAAGTGTAAATATATTCAGTTAATATCTTAAAATGACTTTTTCCTCAAATATTTTGCAGACCAATTTGATGCTTAGCAGGTTGTTGTTGTACAGAAACATTTGCATGAAGTTATCCTCTTAGTGTTTGGAATGATTTGAGGCTTTGTAAATAGTAACAGAATTTGTAGTTTTAGTGAATTATCCCTTTCACTTCTTTAAAAGGTCACGACACAATACTCACGTAACATTACTAATAAACTACTTCAAATTTACATTAAGGAAAGACAATTTAAGAACAGCTGAAGGGTGTGTGTGTGTGTGTGTGTGTGTGTGTTAAGCCCCTGTCTTGCAGGTGCAGCTCCAGTAGTGTCTGGCTGTATGAGTGAGCGCAGCTCTCTGTAATGCTAATAAGAACATCAGACAGGCTGATCACCCCCCCGCCTGCTCTCCACACAGGAGCTTCTCACACCACTGCACACACAGCTGAACCACTGAGACACTGAGAGAGAGAGAAAGAAGCTTGAATTCAACTGAGAAAGGAGAGATAAAGGCAGACGAGAGGAGATTTGAATGACTGAACTGAGTGGGAGAGAGGAAGAGAGAAAGCTAGAAAAACAGGAATGAAATGTGAAGACAAAACAAGACACAAGATTAATACAAAATAAATAAAAACACTTGATATGAACTTTTTAATACTAATAGTTATGAGCGTGTGAGATATGCTGTTGCTGGATGAATGGGCATGCATAAAGCCAGTAGAGCTTTAGACAGGTGGAGATGGTGGAGGTGGAGGGTTTCGGAGAAGCTCTGATAGTATGCTATAGGAAACAGCCAGCTAACAGCAAACACTGAACCAGACTATTATATGTTCTCAACAGCTTGTGCTATGTAGCAAATGATTGGGAGCAGATTGCATGTAAATGACTTATTAGCCTTTGTCATGTAGAGTTTAATGACCGAACTAGGCATTTAACCCTAGATGGTAATGGCATTTTTAAATAATTTCTGTTTCTTTTTGAGCTATTCGCTAGGAATATATATATATATATATATATGGGCTAAATTAACCACCTTCAACGGGTAGAAAAGTGAACAAAGAAGGCCAAAGACAAAACCCTGAGATCTTGGAGCATGTTGTGAAAGTGGGTAGTTGAACAACATGATACTGACTTGCTCCTGCAGGCCTCTGTAGTGCCCTCAGCAGGATACTTGACTCGGAAGTCAAGATCTCTCACAGTCAACAACACGAGCGGCCCTGGAGAGCAGCCACGGTCAGAGGGGCACTTATGCACTGCCAAGTATTCTTGACTATCGGAGGGAAGGAGAGGTGAGGGGTAAAGAGTGAGGCGGAGGACAGAGCAAAATAAAAAGAGGGAGGAAGCAGGAAAGAGAGGAAGAGTGGAGTTTCTGCAGTGGGACATTGAGGCACTAGATTAACTGCCACTTTTGTGAATAGGGTAGACAAATAGACTGAAACTCTTAAAAATGAAGAGTCTTTAATGAATATGAAAAAAGATCAGCAAAGTAAGATGCTTAACCTTTAGAAAATGTATTTTATAGTAAGTGATTATATGGATTATATGGATTATATGTTTTAATTCACATTTATTGCAAAGACTTGTTATGTTTAAATTTACTATACATTTTTTGTGGTTATGTTTCACACACTTAACACCGCATCTTAAATACAAAATGTATAAAAACTATATATATATTAGGGCTGTCAAAAATAACGCGTTAACAACGTTAATTATTTTTTGTCGTTAATTGCGTCAATTTATTTAACGCATTTCAAGCATGCCCAGTGTGACAAATTATTTGTCAGGAAAGTGGGGCAACAATTACCTGACTATAATAAAAACTGAGGAGCGTCATTTTGCGGAGGCTTGGAAAGAACTGTCTGTTCCACGTAACGTTAAGTGGGACATCGAGGGACAACGCACTTTCACGCCGCCCCGTGCTGTGTGAAAGCTTTCATCCTTTAACATGGGCACCGAAAAAATATGCGCTGCTTACGCGTGAGTGTGAAACTGGCGTGAGTCTTGCTGACAGCGGCTTTGTGAATGCTTAGGTCAAATTTGATGTAGTATGTTTCAGCTTGATTTAAACCACTAGTATTTGGCTGTGTTAATAAACAGACATAATATGAAAAATATGTATCTGTGTCCTGTTATTTATCTTTTGGTATGCATTTCAGAAAAAAAACAAAAATGGATAGGATTCAGTTGTAGTTGCTAATAGTGATTAACTATGATAAATCTACTGAACATTTGGATTCATTTTATTAAAAATTTTAATAATTTGACAACCCTAATATATATATATATAAAATCATTTATTATATATTTAATCATTTGACAGCCCTAATATATATATTAAGATAAGATTATAGTAACCTTATTATAAGGTACCAGGGTAGAATGGTAGAGCAAATGCAGTCAGCATGACAATTTGAGGAAAAACATAGTTCTAGTGTATGTTTTTGTTGTTGTTTCTTTTTTAAGATTTGTACTATTTTTGTTGTAAGGTAAAATCTAGAAGAAACAGGGTTGCACATACAAGACACAAAGTTTTCAGAATCAAAAGTAGTTAAAATAATGTTTTTAAAAGGATTTATATTATTATTTATATTATATTATTGTATGTTATTTATATTATTTTGAAGTACAAACAAAGATACATTTTTAGGTCAAAACATCTGAGGTGAGACAGCAAAATCACAATTTAAATTGAGGGGTACAGATTTTTATATATTATAATGGACTGTGTCCTATGGTGCGACATGGTAAAAATGTAGAAAAAAAATTAACATACAAATAAGAACAATGTATCTTCATTCGTAGAGTTGCAAATAAAACAAGAAGCTTATCTTCAATGTTAGGAGTTTTTTTACATCACACTATAGGACACATTCATATGTCAACTACCCATGTAATTGAAACTACCTAGAATTTCATACTAGATTAATATTATGTTCGATAATCATTTATTTAAACGTATCCATTAGCCAAAAAAATGCCTTTTAGTTGAAACTTCCAGCCTTAGATGCCCTTGGATATTTTAACCAGTCATTTCAAAGCCTGAATCTTATGTTAAATGTGTGTTGTATAGCAGGAATAATATTTAAAAATATGAAAAATTGATTTGAATGAAATGCAGAGGTAAATTTCAGCCCACCTTTCACAGGCTGGATTTGGATAGCTGAATAGAGTCTCTTTCTCTGAGGTGTGAAATGAGATGGAGAATTAGACGAATGGATGTGAGTGTTTCTTTTTTTCAATTCTCTCTGAAAGAGCTCATCTGCTCACGGAGTCATATGTTCTTTTTTTCATGTGAGAGAGTTTAAGTGGAAGATGAATCAGCTCTTGCCCTTGTGTGTCAGGCGTAAAGATGAAGAATGTGTGTATATGTGTGTTACTGTGTAGTCGTCTGTGCTTATCTTCACTGCCTTTTGTTTTCAACTCTATTTGTTTTCTAAATGATGATGCTTTGTCTTGATATCATGCATATCCTTACATTCAGACAGAATTTCCATTCCTTGTAAACATGAGCTCATGATTGATTCAGAGTTCATATCGGCTTATTAGTTTTTCGTACCACACAAACTTAAATCAACATTTAAAAGAAAATGTTAACAACAATACACAGTCATTTCGAGACTAAGTTAGCAGCGCTTTTGGGAACTGCTTCCAATTACACTTTGAACTGAATGATTTATTTGTGAATGATTCCGATTCTCAAGTTTGATTCAATCCACTCACAGCAGTTTTTCAGTTAATAGCTCATTGGAGGAGTAATCATGTGACATTAGAAGATTTGAAATATAGTGTGTAAGGATGTTGACAACAATCAAAGTAAAACTTAACCCAATAAAGCATATACTGTGTAATATATTAAATATGAAAGGTTCTGTCCATTAAATAGGCAATGATCAAAACCTTACACAACCTGCTACTGTCCATGCCTTCTGTCCTCCATTGGTTTACATTACAAGCTCTCAAGATTTCATTGTGCTGTTTGCCAATATAAATATCAGCAACTATACCAAATTTCACACGTGAAGAGAATTGAGCTGTTAAATATGAGCTTTGCTTTGGAAATCGATTCTTAATGATTCATTCATAAATCACAGATCTGATTCTCAAGTTGGGTAGTTCTTCAGTTAGTAGCTCATTTAAGATTATGATTTTCTATAAGTTCCAGATTGATTTTACCGTTTTACATGTGAGAGTTGGCTTTTATGGAGGAGTGAAACACAGATAGAAAAGGGGCATAAAGTATTTCGATTAACAGCGCAGCCCTAAAATAATATCTTACAGCAAAGACTTTGTGTGCTGATAATCAACTCGCCGCATGTTTCATCTTGGGGCACATGCACAAGAAGACGTTCACACTCAAAGCCGCGAGCACCACACGCTGGTGAAGACGTCTAACAGCAGATGGCTTCTTGGATCGGTAATCTACTGCTTTTCCTGCAGTTTCCCGGGTGTGCGCTCTGTCGAATTTCTACCATTTTCGGAAGCGAATTTGTAAATTGAAATAAAACTAACCGAACGTTGCTGGAATTATTAAACAAATTGAATATTTTGAAAATGAACTTTGTATAAAAGCCATGAAAACACAATGCATGCAAGCACTGTTAATTGCAATCCATTTTTTTTCATTTTCAGCCCTGTCAGTGAAACAAACCAGGTTTATGTTGGGACACACTTTTGGTTTGAAGGCTATCCTGGCCAAGAACCAAACATTTAGACAGAAATGAGCAAGCTTGGATCTTGTTGTCTGTCCATTTATACCCAGTGAGTACCAATTATGTAAATTATGTAGAACACTTGACAGTTCTATTATCTTATTCTTTCTGTCTCAATTTTATCTTGCAGTTTTAGTCCCTTTGCGCTATTATTTCACAGTTTCAGCTATAAATGCTTTATGATGTCACACTTCAATCTAGCCCACTTAAGAATAATTTAACCACTTTATGTGCACATTAAAATTGCACTGTTCACAGAAATTTCCAATGCATACCTATGGGAGTTTCTTAAAAGCTTTTCTGAAAAAAACAACCAAGGGGGCAGAGCTTAGCAAACGGTCAATTGTTAAAGATTTGAAAGTTATTATTACCCTCCCTGTGAGAATTTAATTCGTTATAAGCTCCGTTGTAAATTTGGCTCAAAAGGCTTAAAAAGCCACCTGTTTAGCAATCGACTCAACACTGCCAATAAAAACCTTACTGAAATTATGCTAATTGATTCTAAAGGATTTAAGTAAAACTCATCTGCATGTCCTTTTGGGTAGTTTCTGCATTTTTTAGCTTTAGCTCCCTTGATTCTTTCGAACTCAATTCATTTTGCAGACACCGTAATCCTGTCATAATGCAAATTTTTGTGGCTACTCCTAACCAAGATAAATTGTTTCAGAGTCATTTTAATCTAGACTGAATAGAGCTTAAGTGCAAATACATAAAACAAGTGCTTTACTTATATCGGGCGATTATGCTTGACTTGGTGCCTGAAGTGTTCGGCAGAGACATGTGCCTGTTGTTTTAGTGATTTTATGCTAGCTCGGTTTTATGTATGCGTGCATACATTTAACCTCAGGGGACGTGACGATATGCAACTCATTTCTTTTCTTGCTGGACAAAAGAAGAAAAAAAAAAGGCAGACGCTCAAATACACAGACTGAGCCCTTTGTTTTAAATAATCTGTTCTATTAAAGGAACAGTTCACCCATAAATGAAAATTCTGTCTTCATTTACTGTCCCAAACCTGTGAAAAGCAAAAGGAGATATTTTGAATGTCGTACAGGTTGTTCTTTTTTAAAGTTGTTATGCATTTGTATTTAGATTTGGTTGGTAGCTAACTGATGTGTTTAAAAAGTCAATGCTAGTACAGGTGGTTTAAGAATAAGTATTGTCTGATTGTTGCTATTATGGTAAACTGTTTGTGGTTTTACTCATTTGTAAGTCCTTTTGGGGGGAAAAGCACTTGTTAATTGAATTAATGTAAATGTAACAGCTCACTGGAGGGGAAGATTAGCACTGAATAATAATGTACATTTATGTGTATTTCTTACACAGTGCTGTAATGCATGTGTCTGTTTCGAGTCAGATTTATTTTAAAGTAATTCTGATGTTCTCATGATTCATTTTGTACTTTGGGATTAATATAAATAAAGAAAAAATCCACAATTAGATGTCACATTACAAAGAAAAGAAAAAAAACTCCACTTATAAGCACTATAGACTAGGTTTGCGCAAGATTTTTTTATTTTTTTTATGAAAATTAATGACAGCAATGAAAACAAACAACTTCACTATGTGATTGAAGAGATTTTTAAAACTCGAGGCATCATACGCTACATGAGCGACATGGTTTTTCTCCATAGGAATCAGTAGCAGAAACTCAGAACTCCTGTGTTTTGGGTTGAAAACACAAACCGAGAAAACACAAGGAGCTTTTATTGTGTAGGAAAATTTGTTGCTCAAAAGGAGTGAAAAATCAAGAAACTGACTGAAAAACACAGAAAAAGGTGGCTTGTAAGCTGGCGTCTGTGGTTGGGAGGAGGCGAGTCATGTAATACTGGTGTGTGCTAATGGTTAATTAATATAAGATAAATTTTAGTTATTACATGGAAGCGCAATTTGCTCACTTTCTATACTATAATAAATTCAGGATTTAAATAAACGTTGTTTTATGTGCTGTTAACAGGACCCATGGCCACAAACCCTGTATGCAGCAAATGTTTCAGGAGTAGCATATCCCGCCGCATACCTCATATAAATACGGCATTCTCTTTTGAAATACCTTGTATTGAAATACCAGGGTAATTTTAGCCTGTATCCAGCGCCTCAACTATTTCTCAACTAGCGTCAACTTGGAAAATTTGGGGGAAATCGGGACGAAAATCACTTCAATGACGCACTGACTGTTCAGCAGACAAAACTAAAACTACAGGAACAAACAAAAAAAAAAAAAAAAAATTGTTTGTTGTTCAGTTTTGAAAAAATGATGTAATCTAGGACTTTTACACGGTATGTGCTAAATCAATGTGGCATCTAACCTCATTAAGTTTTATTAGATGCAAATATTACAGCTGCAATGATTATACAACCTGTAAACAAACTTATTTGCAAGGTGCACATTTACATTGGTAAGAAATAGTTATAAAACGGACAGTTCTGATCCCTGATTCTGATTGGTTGAGCTGTGTTCAAAGCTGTTGTCTTGCCTAACAATGCCTCTTAGCTGTAATATATTCACTGTAAACCATGGCTTCTTGGGATTTACTGCTTTACTAGAAATTGACAAATTTTGTATGTCCTGTACCTGCTTTTTGGACTGTTCAAATTATCAAACCCATTCACTTGCATTTTAGATAATGATCTTCAATGTTCTTGTGAAGAAATGAAGTCATCTACTTCTAAAGGTGAATAAATGCATTTTCATTTTTGGGTGAGCAATGAAGCTACTTTTAAAACCTTTTTTGCTTTGTGAAGTGCTTTATTGGATGAGCAATCCATTCATTCCCTTCACAAAAGTCACGCTTAGTTTTTTGTTCAGAATTTAAAAAATAGAAGGTTTTTTGATTTATCTGGAAGATGGCTGCTTTGGTTCAAGGCTCGGAGCTCTCTGTTTGAAGAATTGCTCAAATACCGGAGACAAAGAGAATGGAAATATACTTGTGTAACCCGTGCCGTGGTAGAAACGTACGCGGTCACCTTTGAGCTCTATTGATACCCGGTAGCATTTCAAAAAAGACATAAAAATGACATAAGCGTCTTACAGGTGTCTAAGTTATCTGCTGTTCGTTAATCTATGGGATTCTCTTTTGAAGAGGGATTACTCATGAAAGTTCTGGGTAAGACTACGTAACTTGACCCCATGCATTGGTGTGTAGATAAAAGCCGTACGCTGTTATTTCCTTTCATCTGTCTGTCTATTTCTATTTTAAAGGCAACGTTTAAAGTAGTTCACACTCTAGCATTTATAAGGCTGAACATACTTTGATGTGTCTGCCCTCTTCTTCTTGTTTTCTTAGTTTTTAGCGTTTTGTCTAGCTGAAATCCGGACTGAAGTAGTTAACCTTTACTGCAACACAGTGTCCCCTGCTACTGTACAACTCATTAAAAGAGCTGTGCTTTCTTAAATGCCATAGTATTTTACTGACATTAATGAGCACTGTGAGTGTGTGTGACTGTGTTTGCGTGTAATCATCCGGTTATAAGCTGGATGGAGCTCACGTGAAGTTTCGAAAGAAATCGGAATGGTGTTTGTGTGTAGCTTTGAATGGTAATGTTGCGAGTTGGTTGCTTACTGGCTCAAATTTAAATATCATCTGTCAGGTAAAGAACTGAATGTCTAAGCACCCCTTAATAATGTTAACAGTTACATTGAGCGTGAATGGTGTTGTAACGATGGAGTCAGTGAATCCATAGTATATATTTATGTTATTGAGTTATTGATTATAATGGTTTCTGTTCGCTTTTGACACAAGTTATGGTACTGTATGGTAAGTATTATGTATTCCATATCATGTCACTTAGATAACATACTGCTTAGAAAACAGCATAAATTGAATGAAAAAATGAAGATGTTTTAAATAATACTGTACTTGACAAATTTGTGTACGTCCATTAAGTGTACATTTAACGGATGCTTCAGAACGGATGCTTGGCCAATCTGGTTGGGATGGTCTGTAATTCTGGATTTTTGCTGGAAAACTAGTTGACTGACTGAGTAGACTAACAGAACACTGAAGTTTGCCAGTTACAAGTGCCCAAATCGCCTCTAAAACCAATAGAACAGACCAGACTTGGACACAATATTGTTTTATTAATTAATTATTAATTAATTAATGTACTTTTTTCCGTGATCCAATATGTAAAATCCAAACACAAAAAATGTTCGACCTTTAAGAATCTATGATAATATATGACAAAATTCTATAAAAGTACTGTATAAATAAATACAATAAGGCTAAAATAATCCATTTAAAAATGTTATATTTTGACATTTTTTTGAGGCAAGTTCCATTACGTGATAAAATATCCATTCCCAATTCTAATAAATGTATAAAATTACTTTTAATTTTGAAAACAAATATATATGTATGGATATATTTAAGTGTATTAAGGGGAAAGAAAAAGTTGTATTAGTTAATACACAACTTGGTCACATCACATTACATTTCAAATTGATAAAATGTGGCTAAATTGTGTAATAATAATAATAATAATAATAAATAAATAAATAAAAATTAATTATGTAACCAAAAATCTTCTCACGTACACTCTCACATGCATTTTAACTACATTATAAAAAAGTTTGTTCTTTTCTTTATTTTGCAGTTTTATTTGTCATTGACCCAAACAATAAACTTCTGCGTTGTTTGTCACACAAACCAAACATATGACTTCAAAAAGACTTAAAATATGGTGCAAATGGACTATGTTATGGTCATTATTATATCTTTACATTTCCAATTTAATCATATGCAAAAGAGCAGCATGAACATTCTGCAAAATGTTGAGTTACACAGAATAAAGTCACACAGAAAAAGACATAATGATAAATAAATGCAAAAATGTTTACATTGGAGTGAACTATCCATTTAAACCCACACAATCTCTCACGCACACATTTCATTTCATTCAGAATGTCTTGCTTCATTCTCAGAGGAGATGCAATGAAAAATGAGCACACACACACACACACACACACACAAACTCTCAAACTACACCATTAGTCCAGAAAATCTCACTCACAGCTGTGCTGATGTATGTGTGTGAGTGAGTGTGTGTGGCTATGTGATTTGTCCCTAGAAAAGAAAGATAGAGTAAAGTGGAGTGACAGTGAGAAGAGTCTTCCTGTCACTGAGGCCCTCTGGGAAATGTGGAGTTGGACTGTGTGTTGATGCATCCAAATATGTCACCTGTCAAATCTTGCCCAGTGCAACGTCTTTACTCAAATGGCCTGGGCTGTTTAGACCGTGGACGAGTGTGCTCTTGATTTGGCGTGATTGTCTTTTTGAAGAGCCTTCAATAACAGAACAGAACATTCGGAGAACTTTCATTATCCTGGGAGACCGTTCCTGTCACATCCATTTGGCTTTAAAGTGCTTTTGTGCATTGGTTTCCCATAAAATACATAATATTACAGTAAACACGCTGGTATTTTAGGTGCATGGACTTTACATGACCGTCCATGGCTTTCTAATTTCTATTTGAATGTATATTATTATGTAATTTATTCTTGCGATAACAAAACTGAAATTAGCATTACATGATTTTGTTAATGTACCTGAATGTAATATTGAATCGCTCTAACACAACATCTTCCTCTTAGTTGGGCCACCTGGAATCCAACCCTTTTGCAAAAGCTAACTGCTATTCTGCCTGCTTTACCTCTTCTTTTAATAGGGCTTGACATTCCCCGTTTGACATTGAATATAATGCCCCATGGACCTGCTATTATGTTATTTAGCAGACGCATTCTTATCCAGAGATTAAGTGCATTCATCACAGGTTCATTCCCCCAATGCAACCTGGGATTAAGTGGCCCGCTCCAAGGGTAGATGGCGAGTGGGGATCCCAGTTCACCCTCATTATTAGCCTGTTAGTGTTAATTGCGAACCAGTGGACTCTGACTGTGCCTATGTGTCAAGTGTTACATACAGATTCACACATACAGAGCACCATTTCTTCCAAATTTTGTGTCAAGTTAACATAAATCGCGAAAATAAATTAAATTTAATATCATTTGCGTTAATTCCGCAATTCGATGCGCATACTGTAAAGTTTACGGCTGCATTTTTCAAGAGCCAAAATTATCCTTCCTTTCATTCGAGCTAAAAACAGGAGTCATTAAAAATGTAATCATTAAAGTCCTCAAAAGCATGGGAGCAAGTAAACACAAACTTCAAGCAACTTCCACAAACGCACAGACGCGCGAAGGCAGACAGCATGCTGTTTTTCACCCCAATAAATCTGTTGCTTGCGTACGGTGTGTGTGTTCGTGTGAAGATGCTGTTGTCAGGAGGGAGTCTGTGTCCCCTGTACTCTGAGCTCTGTGTGCACACGATAAGGAGCCTCCATTACCTCGACACAACAGCCAGGCAGGTAAACACCCTCCATACCCTCCTGCACTTATCTCCAGTACACACACACACACACACACACACACATATGCAGGTTTCTTTCACACACTCGGTAAGGTGATTTGTTATTATGTGCATTGTATGACGACGAGGCCATAAGACTACCGAGCATGTTTGTGGCAAACTCTTTTTTAAGTATAAATGACCTACATATATTTTTAATGCTTGTCTTCGGGTTTTATCACAGAGTTGCGAAACATATTTTAGGGTATAAGCTCATTTTAAAAAACCTCATGTCAAGTGAGTTTCTTTCTTATGTTGAACATAGAAGATATATTGAAGGGTTTTTTGGTCCCTATTGACTTCTGTTGTGGTCAATAAAGTCAATAAAGGCCACAACTGTTTAATTACCATAATTCTTTAAATTATCTTCGTTTTTGTTCTAAATAAGCAAGAAATTCATAGAGGTTTGGAGTAACTTATATATAGGGCGTGAGTAACATTTTCATTTCAAGGCAAAAATAACAATAACAGATTTTATTTAGGCTTTTATTTACATACTAGCAACTCGTACAAGGAACACATCAAATATGGTAAACAAACTCAAAGGTGAAGCCTAAATTAATTAATTTCTACCTGTACAATTGAAATACAATAGTAACAATTGTACAATTGTAACACGTGCTAGCTTGTTTATACAATTTTTAAAGGGATAGTTCACTCAAAAACGAAAAGGATCCTTGCTGCGTCCAAAATCGTATACTGCTTAAGTAGGTATTACATTTGAAATTGAACGTTCTACCCGACCGTTAAAAAGTACTTTCTATATAGTAATTGGGGGAAGTATGAATGGAATTCGGACGTACTACATCCTCCATATTGATGTTGTCACGTGTCATGCGTCGTCACAACAGCGCGACAATTTAAACTTTCAATAAGTCATCCGTTTGTTTAGAATGTGTAATTTACAATAAACAATTTTTTTTTCCTGAGGTACGTACACTTGAAATGAGCCGTGTCTCAACCTTCTGCCATTTTTAGAAAATGATGCGTCCTTCCCCCGGAGCCTTATGGGATAGGAAAGCGTCCATGCTATGCCTGCTATAGAATTCGGGCAGAAGCACTAGGTCATCCGGGTACTTCTCGCCTACTGAATTTCGAATGCTATGAATTCGGACATACTACTCGCCTCACATAATGTTTTTCGCGTACTATATAGTAGGGAATTAAGCGATTTCGGATGCAGGGCCTGAGTTTTACTCACCTTTAAAGCATCATAGATGTCTGTAACCTTCTTTCAGATGAATCCAATCGGAGTTATAATAAAAATTGTCCAGACCTCTCCAAGCCTTTGAAAGGGTTTAAACGGATGATAGCCATTACGCTTCGGAAGACATGAAATAATATGTGCCTATTCGTAATAAAATGTCCCTCATACTGCTCCAGGTGGTAAATAAATTCCTCCTGTAGCGAATCCATAAATTTTTGTAAGATAAATATCCATATTTCAAACCTAATAAGCACTTTTCTCTTATGTACCTGAAGCATGATGATTTTGCTAACTATTTGTAGTGAAACTTTACAAACAGTAATCAACACCCCATGATTACTAAACTTTTTAAGATAAAACCATAGTTCATTTTTAGAAAGTGGCCCTGTTATGGATTCTAAAATCTCAAAGTGCAAGTAAAGTACAAATAAAGGCATATTATAAGGCAATGAAGTTGTTAGGAACTCGCAAAAGCAAAATATGAAACTTTCATAACCCATAATAGGGGCACTTCAAGGGTAGACATACTGGATGCCAAAACAATGCCAGTGCTAACATCTAAAAACTAGTTTGTCACATTAATAGCTTGTTTATGCTAATTTATCATGCTAGGGGTGCCCAAGGTTTTTGTAAAAATACATATTGTGTAGCACAATAGTAGTTAACCACAACATATCAAGATAAATGGCATAGGGTTGTTGCTGCTTTACTTACTGCAAGACGTGATTAAAGCATGGTGGGTGAGTAGCTATTTTGTTTTGAAAAATCTTTTTTTTAAAAGCCATTTCTTGCAAAAGCTCTTTATGCAGGCCGAGACAAGGTCAAATGCTATAGATCCATAAATACAAAGTGATGTATTCATTTTGTCTCCAAGCCCTTGTGAATATAAATGCAGTGGCAGCGGACATCAATGCAGAAAATGTTTGCTGTTGTGTTTGAGATGTATGGCACATGTTTTATGAATGCATTACACAGAGCACTTGATTCTTAATCTGATTTTCATACATATTCCTGATGTTTGCATTTCAGCACAAACTGAATATCACAGGGGGAAGAGGAAATGGTTCATGCTGCGTTTTGTTTTTGTAGTGCTCTTCTTCATTAGAGGCAAAAGTGGGTATTATCAGAGGTGATCATATTAGCTTAATTGAAGAAGAGTTTCATAACTGCAGTGGCATATAATCAGGACCTTATTGCCTGGCAGGGGTTTTAACTGTGCCATGCTGGATCACCCAAGCCCATAAAAAGCATGATTAAGCACAGCAGAAGCCAAAGGAAGCAAGTGAGTGTGTGTGTTTGTCTATGAAGAGAAAATAGAAACTAATTTTCTCAGGTGGTTTCATTTATCCTACTTATCCAGCTATATATCCTTTAATCCCCTATCCATTCATACATTTCTCTACCAATTATTCAATCTATCTTTCCATCCATCCATTGATCCATCTGTCAAATTATCTGTTCATCCATCCTTCTATCCACTTATCTGTTTGTTTACCCATCCATCCACCCACCTAGAAGTTTGTCCGTCCGTCCACCTGTCCGTCCGTCTATCCAACAAAACATCCACTTATCAGTTTGTTCATCTATCCATCCTGCCATCCATCCATTCATCCTGCCATCCATCCATTTATCAGTTTGTTCATCCATCCATCCATCCATCTATCTATCTATCCATCCATCCATCCATCCATTTATCAGTTTGTTCATCCATCCATCCATCCTGATATCCAACCACTTATCAGTTTGTTCATCCATCCATCCATCCTTCTGCCCAACTGTCCATCCATCCACTTATCAGTTTGTTCATCCATCCATCCATCCTGCCATCCATCCATTTATCAATTTGTTCATCCATCCATCCATCCATTTATCAGTTTGTTTATCCATCCATCCACTTATCAGTTTGTTCATCCATCCTGCCATCCAACCATTTATCAGTTTGTACATCCATCAAATCATCCACTTATCAGTTTGTTCATTAATCCGTCAATCCATCCATCCATCCATCCATTTATCAGTTTGTTCATCCATCCATCCATCCATCCATCTATCCATCCATTTATCAGTTTGTTCATCCATCCATCCATCCATCCATCCATTCATCCACTTATCAGTTTGTTCATCCATCTATCCAGCCAGCCAGCCCGCCAGCCATTCATCCGTCCATCATACTGCAAGCATTATGGTAACCAATATGTTTTTCATCTGACTGATTGATCATTGCCGAAATTCCCCTGAGTGTTTAAACAGCTTGTGTTGGTGTTATACTGCTGCAGACGTGCTACTGAAATTACTCATAAAATAACATGAATCATGTTTTTCCATGAATCAGAATGAATTTGACACTTATGTAAATACATATGGTAGATTTACAGTAATTGATCATGCAATATATTCATATGTAAGAATATGTTGGCAAACTAAAACAGCACAAAGAAAAATATTATTTGCATTCATAAAAAATATGGGAAAGTATTGCAGCACAAATTTGTGCTGCAAAGTGTATTGTTTTTAAATTACTCTGTAGGGAGAATATATAGAAGATATTTGGGAGATTAATATGCTGTAGGATTTTATAGGTCTATAAAGAGTCAGCATTTTCAGCTGAAGATACTCCAATTCTTTTCAGAATAAATCATGATATTGGCTCTTTTCCAAACCCTAGTACGTTGTCTTCTTGTCTACATAGGCAGCTACTTTCTTAGGCAACATCTTAAATAGAACATCAAGTGACTGATTTAGAGTAACTCTATTTACACCAATCCACACAAACAGATGCACAGAAGGCTCATAGCTCTTATTGTTCATTGCATTAGAGCAGGGGTAGGCAATATCGGTCCTGGAGGGCCGGTGTCCTGCAGAGTTTAGCTCCAACCCTAATCAAACACACCTGCCTGTAACTTTCTAGTGATCTTGAAGACATCAATTAGCTTCTTCAGGTGTTTTTGATTAGGGTTGGAGCTAAACTCTGCAGGACACCGGCCCTCCAGGACTGACATTGCCTACCCCTGCATTAGAGGTTTACGTTAACTAACGATAAAGGGCACCCTATTCCAACTCTTCCAAATGTGTTGTTTGTCATTCACTGAAAATTTTCATTTACATTCATGTTTCAAAATTGGTTTGTCAAGATACGCCACACCTGGTTTGACATTAATAACATCAAAATTGCTTCATTCTCATAGGTCTCCTAACCAAATATAAGCTATCTAGGAAAGAAGCTCATTAGGATGTGGAACAGATCTATTGTCTCTCAGTGTCCCAGAAAATTCTATTATGTTCAAATGCTTTTTTTGCCAGATGTCATTGTCCTTTCCCATATGCTGTACATGCAGGGTTTAGCCAAAGGGAAGGTGAAAGTCCCCCACCATGTGCAAAAATCACTGTAACTGAATATTCGGCACCACTGAATGGCTTTTATGGAACCCCCTAAAAGATTCCTATTAAAACCAGTACTATGGCCAGAGATGATTTGTCTGTGGGTGAAATTGGATTAGTTGAACTGTAAAGCTTCGACGTCGTGCTTGAGACTCTATCTCTCCGGCTGTTCGCCATTAAACAGAGATGGAGAAAAGAAGAGAAACTTCGATTGCATTGGTGGAAATGGTCATGGCGGACACCTTTAGTGGGATCCAATTAATTTTTATGTGGAGTTGGCAGTCTGCAGTGGGTAGGGGTTTGGAGTTTGGTTTCTGTGAGTATAGCTGATATAGTTCTGGAGATAAACTGTGATTTGATGATATTTTTGTAACTGTACTAGTGTTTTTTGGTTTGATAGTGGTCCTGCCTACAAGCGCACCAGTATCTTGTTGAAAATATTACAGAAAGTAATTGCAGCTCTGTCTGCGCTTTCAACATTCAAGCATTTCATGCTAAAAGAGTTGTAAGAGAAAAGACTGGAGGGTGGGAGAAGAAAAAAATAAGTAATACAAAAAAGCAAATATGAACATGTAGTGGGTTTCATTTGAACATTGGGAGGCATGTTTCTCCCCAGTGCCTCAACTTCAAATAACACTTAAAAAAGAGGTAACCTAACAGATACTTTTTAGCCAACCTTAAACAATACATTCATGTATGTACGTACAGTAAATCAGTGGTCAATGCTCGGCCAAGACTGTAACACACAACTCTTTACATACACATGATAATGAGAGAACGAGATGATGAGGGAGGAAGAGGACATTTTCAACATAAAAGTTCGGGGTGGAGTGCTCGCTGATGGATTATATTATATTATAATTTTACTGGCTGGTGTGTGTGTGAGTGTGCATGTTTATGGGATTTAAGAGGACAAAAAAATGCATAATGACATGGGTAAGACATAGGTATTGTCACGCTATTGGCATGTTCTTGTGTTTATGTTTGATTAGGCCCATGTGCTTCTATGTTTTCATTCTGTCCCATGTGCTTTGTATCATTTGTAACCCCGCCCTTGTAATTAGTGTTTGATTCTCTGCCAGCTGTGTTGTCCAGGTGCCTTCAGTCTTTGTCTTGATTAGTCTTTGTATAAATTCACTCCCCTGGTCTTGTATGTTTGTCAGTCTATGATGTTTCTTAGTGGATGTGGTTTGTGTCAGTTTGCTTTGTTTGACTCACTTCACCAGCAGCTACTATTGTTATATATAGTTTATAAAGATAGACTGACCAGAAACGAGATGGCGTTCTTTGGAGAGAACGCGCACATCTCAGTGGGCTACACCTCACGTCCGCGCCATCCACAATTACCTGGATCTCGGATGGCCATCCGCAGAGTACCGCCGAGCACCGAGCCGCAGGAGGCTTTTTCGGATTCGTTTCCGCGACGAAAGCTCCCGCAATCCCAATCTTTCCTCCAGTGGTTTTTTCTCCAGACCACACGAAGAAAGTACAGAGTATTTTCCAGCTGGCATTCAAAATGCCGAGGAAGCAAACATCACTCCGACCTCGAGGTTGCCAGCGCAGCGCGAAATCCCGGTTGCCAGTGACATCAAACCCCCCCCCGGTTTCTCATCCTCCACATCTCCAAAGTCATCAGAAGTATGGGGGTATATCGGTGCCAAAAGTAATTCCGCCAGGAGAACTGCCTTCAGCAAACCCAGTGGTTATCCAGCCAGAGACTGAGCGACAGCTGGAGGAGCTGTCTGCCTTGCCGGTGGTTCTCGAGACGCCCACGGAGGGCGCTGTTCACAGCACTTGGCGAAAGGGGCTGAGTGATGTCCAGTTGGGTGCAGGGCTACAGCTAGGGAAGCTGTCGGCCATCCCAGCATTTCCTGATGCGCTTGCAGGGGGCGCCGAGTCGGCACCACGGCACGAGGAGTCGTGTGTTGTCCAGCCGGCCCCGATTATGCAGCCTGAGAAGCTGCAGAAGGCCCTCATGGTGTCTAGCCATTCAGTAACAGGTTCCAGTCCCGTAGCATGATACAAGGGGTCGTGTCATATCCAGCCTGTCCCGATTACACAGCCTGAGAAGCTGCAGAAGGCCCTCATTGTGAGAAAGAGAACTTCTGCCTCCAAGTTTCCCGTGCCGCTGGAAAAGGCTCATGATTCGCTTCTCCAGCAGCTACTATTGTGACAGATATTACAATATGAAGGTGATTTTTATGAGGACATTTTCAGTGTCCCCATAATTCAAAAGGCATAAAAACATGCTAAATCATGTTTTTTTTTTTTCAAAATCTAGAAATGCACAGTTTCCTGTGATGGGTAGGTGTAGGGCAATAGCACATACAGTTCATGGAGTATAAAAACCACTACGCATATGGTCTGCATAAGCCCCCATATGTGTGTGGCTGTGAAGCTATCAACCACTGTTAATGCTTAGTTGCACTTAGATTGAAAGTTCAGCAAAACCCTTACTATTTGTGAGTTTCTAGAAATCCTATGGCAGTCAATGCTTAATTTATTTAACTGAATTTTCTTTGTTCATGTAAAAAGACATGATTTGTGGAGACATTGCACTCCCTTTTCTGAACGTGAGCCTGCGTATGTAGGTTGCCGTTGTTGACAGAATATGAAGTATAAGATTCAACAGCACTTCCTCACACAGCAGAAAGACAGCTCACGGCACCATTCCCTCCACTTTACACACATGCGTTTACCTTGCATTAGTATTTATATAAACACTGTCTCCAAATCTTTATCTAGCACTCCCAGTAAGCTGCCGAGGTGGTACAGTTTTCTGAGAGCACAGTCTTCGCCCGTAGCAAGAAGCTGAGCACCAGAAGGAGGCAAATATGTGAATTATTCATCTTAGCGTTTTTATTATTTATGATTTTTTTGTATAAACTTGTAACCTGCAGTACATTTTTTGTGATGTTTCAGACTTTGGAGGAAGATTTTGTTGTTTATTATCATTCGGGCAGTGAGGGGATGGGACCATTTCATGTTTTGAACAGAACAGACTTGTAAACCTACCTGTGAAACAAGCGCATTTGTTTACTGTCTTAGTAATTCAAACCATTTTCAAACCAATCTGAAAACTCAGATGCGGAAGATAACATTCTGTTTGAGTCTCAATGAAACTCTCAGGCTCTGTTCCAAACTATCAACCTTTGCTATCATGCTGTCTACATTGTTTCCGATCTTCATGGAAGATAATAACTCTGCTGTACATTCATCCGCCCATCCGTTACAAACATAAGCTTTTTGAGAAGTGCATAATATTGGACATTTATAATCCATTTCAGTAAAGTTTGATGCTAGCATGTTGCTAAGCTAACAACATGAGATATAACAATTAAGCACATTGCCCAAATTCAAAATTCTTAACATGTTACAATAATTTAATGCAAATAAATTACTGAAGCATGTGCGCAATTTGGCCATTAACATCATTTACGGAGTTAGATGATTTTAGTTAGATGAAGTTTATTGTTGCCAAATACAGTTTCTTGTGGAACTGGACTACTTTTGATTGTTTAGATTGTTTCTTAGTCTGTGATAAATTGTAATCAAATGACAGTCCAAATTTGTTCGTAACATTTCAACTACATCCACCATCTTGAATTTGCTCGAATTGTAAGCTGCTGCTTTCAATTAGTACTAGAAAATCTCATAAAGCAGAATTATTTGGAGTACATGTCTCTCGACCTCCATCAGGGTGGCATTTTATGACTTTTCATAATCCTATGTGAACTGATTATAAGCAAAATTACCGAAATAAATAAATAAAAGGCATCCAGATTCACTTTAGATATTTTAAATTTTTGTAAAAACAAGTGAACATGAATCTGGCAACAACCAGGTGAGCTACCAACCTATTAGGTTCAAATATGTACAGTTTAAGTGCGAACATGTACCTTTTTGGAACCAAAATGGACCCTTTATTAACAAACATGTACCTTTTGAAAAGATACCACCCCAGTGGCAGCTTTTGTACCTTTTATTTCTGAGCATGTATGGCTTTATTGAAGTTTTAAACTTGCTTGGTACAGTAGCTCACCTGGTACTGCACTTGTAAAACATTAAAATGTTGCCAGAATCATGTTCACCTGTTTAAAAAAAATTGTTTACACAGTTGTTTATTTTGATGTTTCATTATATTAGGTTTTTGCTGAGGTCAGATTGGCCCTAAACAGATGCAGACGTGCTATAATTGGTACCAGTCATATTTCTGAGAAGTGCATGTCTGCTTTGTGATAAAACAGGCGTTAATTCAGTACAGATTCAGTAATTACTGCTGGGTTTTAATGAGATCAGAGGAACGCATTATAAGAATTTGAATTGGACATATAAAAACAAATAAAAAACTAAGACATATATTTTTTCGCTTTGGTCTCTGTTCAAAAAAATATTAAATATTTTTATTTGATTATAAAGCACAAAGAAGAACAAAATGCAGGGTCTCATTATATGTACACAGGGTGCCTGTATGTATAATTGGCTCTTATTTGCATAATCATCCCCCAGCATTTGTTGTCTCCATATGTTGAAGTATGTATAATTGAAGATACTGAAAAGCTTTTTTTCTAGAAGGGTCTGAAGCTTAGATTGCGGTGGCGTTCAGTGATGTTTCTTCCCTCGACCCCCCTCCCATCCTCTCCACTCATCTCTTCTCCTCCCATCATCTCACAAGAGGATATGACTGCAGGGCTGGCGGCCTTTTGCTCTAATTGGTGACTCTATTAACTGAAAGAGAGAGAAAATGATAACGTATAAATGGAAGAGACAATGAAGTCTTTGTTTATTATAGCATACAAACACTCGCTGCATGCATGCACCTTCCCTCTGATTTTAATATTCGTTTCTTTCGAGCATCTGCGGAGCTCCCGCAGGTCAAAAAAGACATTCAAGCTCGTACATACTAATAATTCCCTCAGACGCTCAGACACGGTTGTGCTCGTAAAGCTTAGTGAAGCAAATACACAAGAGAACCCTGTGTAGCATCACCTCTAGAGTGAAAGAGGTCAAGTGTTTGATTATTTCATCCATTTGAGGATGTCATTTCCTTAGTATTTGACCTTTCTGTCATGACTTTAAATCGTTTATGTTAGTAGTTTTGAACCTTTTTGACTCCAAAGCTGCAGTTGTCAAGAACACTAGTTAAAGGCCGGTTGTTTATATGAATATTCAAATGTTTGATGACATGTCAAGCAACCAATCACAGTTTGTTATGTTCCGCCTCATGTTTCAGGGTGTGGTAATGTCGCCACAATAACAGACCAGTGTGTAAAACTCTCAGACCATTCGGTTGATTTTGAAAAGCACTTGTCGTCACAGTTATAAACACGACAGCTTTCATCTTTAATGAGGGAGTTTGGGGTCATGGCATCTTTGTTTCCAGGCGAAATATTAAATAACGCAACACACACATCTTCCAGAAATCCTGTATAATTCAACCAATCAGACAATGACTTAGAAAGTGTTTCATGTGTGCCATATGCATCTGTGGGATTAGGTCAGGGCCAGTGCTATATGCGCTAATAGGTGGCTAATTTGTACGAATTCGTACAAAACCTTACTCATACGATTTTGTAAGACTTGGGTAATGGGTAGGTTTAGGGGCTAGGTTAGGTGTAAGCCAATCATACAAATTCATACGTATTGTGCAACTCGTGAAATCGTACGTTTTAGCTACAAACCTTGTTGTTTGAATTTTTATGAGTGAGGTCGTACAAGTTCGTACAAATTAGCCACCCCATAAAATAAGTACAAATTGCTGTGAGATCAGTTTCTTTCTGTTTTGAATAAAAACCAATGCTGTAACTGACTTGGAGATGTTTTTTAAGGTATAGTTCACCACTCAAAAAATCCAAATCTGTGAGAATTTATTCATCTTCAAAAAAACCTGTTTGCGTTTCTTTGTTCCAGGGAGCAGAAAAGGAGATATATTCATGCGGCTTTTTTCATATGACAGGAACTTAAAAAAATTAAGTCGCCTTAAACCATATGATTTGTAATCTCATGTCTTTGTGTGTTATAGCTTCTATGTATACTTTGATAGAGTCACGTAGCTCTTTCTCTCTCTCTCTCAGTCTTTCCACAGCAATATTTACTGAGGATTAGGTTGACAGCAAAGCATCTGATCTGGGATCAGGCCAACAGTCATTCAACACATTCTGATGCCCAGAGGCTGTGGCACACGCTGACATCATCCCTCCCTCAAGCCCTCTCTGTGTTCACTCTGTCTTTCATCCCTTTCTCTTCTGGCCTCTTGCTCTGAGTCACATCGTCATCTCATATTATGGAAATGATGCCTTTTCCAGTTTGATAAGGTGCTTTTTTGAAAAGACATTTGAGATTTCAAGCATTCCTCTGGATAAATAACATGTTAGCTTGTTAGGAATTTGTCTGTGCCATCTCAAGCTTAAATTAAAGGGATAGTTCAGCCAAAAATGAAAATTCTGGCATTAATTACTCGCCCTCATGTTTTTCGAAACCCGTAAGACCTTTGTTCATCTTTGGAACAAGATTAAATCCGAGAGCTTTCTGACCGTGCATAGACAGCAACACAACATGTTCAAGGTCCAGAAAGGACATTGATAAAATAGTTCAAGTGAAATCAACCATCATTTTACATAACTACGAGAATACTTTTTGTTTTTACTAAACAATTCCTTCTCTTCCCTGTCAGTCTTCGACGCGCATTCATGACAGTACCAAAACTTCTGCCCGTGATGCTGCTTACAGAGGATTCCACTTTTCAGTTATCATTTATTTACATAATCATGGCACATTTTAAGATCATCCATGGAGACGTTAACTTGTCCTTAAGGAGTTAAGGAGTTTATTTTTTGGATGACTCATGCATGTTGTCATACTTTTTAGCTTATGGAGTGATTATAAAATATGGTAGCAAAGTTGATGCAATACCTGGAATTCTATTTCAATATTACTTGCACACAAAACCAGCATGTTAGACTAATTTCTAATTGATCTTGTGGAACTGGAGATTGGAGTAATGGCTGCTGAAAATTAAGTATTGCCATCAAAGGAATAAATTACTTTTTAAAATGTATTAATATATATATATATATATTAGTACTGTGCTAAAGTCTTAGGCCACTAGAATTGTCACCAACAAAAAATGGTTTTAAGTTGGATATTTCTATCTTTTGCGGTAACGTATCAGTGAGAAATATCAGTTTACATTTTCAAACACTATTTTTGTCATTAACTGTAATAATGCAGTGAGATTATTGTCATCACAAGGAGTCTGACAACAGCCAGTGCTCCACACAGAGATCTGATCTGATCATCATCCAGTCTGTCTGGAATGACATGAAGTAACAGAACAAACTGATACAGACTCAATCTAGAAGAACTGTGGCAACGTCTCCAAGATGCTTCAAAAATCCTAACTGCAAAGCCACAGTACTAGTCAAAGTTTTAGACTTGTGTAAAAATGCTAAGGATGCGTTCAAAATTAATGCCATAAATAGATTTAATCAAATTTAAAATTTAAATCAAATGACCCAAGGTACACTTGCCCATAGTTTTTCAGGTAGCTTCAGGTTGGTTTTTTGAAGCATCTTGGAGAAGTTGCCACAGGCCTTCTGGGATTCAGTCTGTATCAGTTTGTTCTGTTACTTCATGTCATTCCAGACAGACTGGATGATGATCAGATCAGATCTCTGTGTGGAGCACTGGCTGTTGTCAGATAATAATCTCACTGCATTATTACAATTAATAACAAAAATAATGTTTGGAAATGTAAACTGATATTTCCAACTGATACGTTACCGCAAAAAATTGAAATAACAGCTAAAAACCATTTTTTGTTGTTAAAAATACTTGTGGCCTAAGATTTTTGCACAGTACTGTATATTAAAAAACATCCTACAAACTTTAAACAGTGGTGTCATTGTTGAACAAGAAAATGTTTAGATTAACATATAGTACAATAGATTTGCCAGCTATTTATTATTTATTTGTACTGTATAGCATATAAGATTCCCATTTTGTAGAATGGCCCATCTACTATATGTCTTGCTTGTTGGAGCACCGCTGTTTTCCACATCTACAGACGAGCAGGCGGAAACATCTTGGGACTGCACCTTCTCACCCTCTCTCGGATGGCATGAGATTAAAGGAAGAGGGTCAGACAGATTGTTGAGGTTACATCTCAGATAAGATCAGAAATGTGTTCGCTGTCAAAGCGCTTCAAATTGCGGATTTTTTTCCAAGCTGTTCCTTCTTTTCCTCCACCAAGCCATGAGTGAATGCTCAGATGCTTGTATGCCTCTGAAGTGCGAGGAAAGCAAAGCTTTTTTGTTAACATCCAAAAAGGTAAACAAGGAAGGGAGCGATATGAAGCATGAGAGATCAAACATGCGATTGGAGAGAACACACCCCACCCGTCACCAGAAAGCTTGGAGAAAACTGTGCGTGTCAAAGAAGCTGCAGGGGTGTTTTATTAGGACGTAAAACATGATGCACCTGCATAAAGGCACATACAGTTTGTTTTAAGATGTAGTCTTTTGCCTAGGTACAAAGTGTTAAATGTTGCTTTTCTTGTTGTTTAACAGATTTTCACAGTGTTTTTGCTTGTCAAGATTAAGTATATATGAATAGCATAAGAGCTGCAGAATATCTTTACGTAGGTTTCATTATTTGAAATTATTTGAAATTACAATCCACAACCCCACAACCAGCTGGGATTTTCGTAGAAAATATTTAAGTAGCTAATAATTCACAAAAATGTTTTTTTTAGTGGGATCCTGTTCAACTGAGTGAAGGTTGTATTTGTTTGATTGGGCAGCACATAGGAAAATGATGACTTAATAAGAGGGCCAAGAGACATGATCATTCCCTCACGTCTCAATTGTGTTTGCTTTGCAAGCATCTTTTGAGATCGCCGAAAAACGCCGAGTGGATTGCATCGCCCCGTTTCAAGAGTCCCCTCAGGCTATCAGTCGTATTAAAGGGTGTCTGAAAAAGCCACAAATCTATGTGAATTATTAATGTCAATGCATCCTTGCAGTTTTAAATGCACAGAGTTCACAATAGACAGTGAACTATCGCAGTAATGTTTTCTCTTCCTTGCTCACTTCTTTCTTTCCTCTCTGGCATTAATAATACCAGGATGTCAATACACCTCTTGGAGTTGTAGCTAATAATGGATTTCTTGGAATGGTAGGGCTGTTACTGTTTCAACAGGCTAGAAGGTCGATTTGCTGCTTCTGAAATCAATCTTGCATGTCCACTATCAATCACTGTGGAGCACGGTGCTCTCACATCCTTGCACTGTTCAGATTTGTGACTTCTTACCAGTTGAAAGAGCTCGAACACATTGTTTGTCTTTCCTGACTTAATTAAAAAACAAAACCACCGGTGTGCCTCAGGGGTCAATATTAGGCCCAATACTATTGTAAATTACTTTTACTGAATGATCATGATTACTTTTTCCTTTTACTGAATGCTTATCATTTTTGTTTTTCTGAGGACCATGATAGTGAATCTTTAAAGCGTTTTTATAACTTTCTGTTTTCGCGTAATATACACTAAGTGCATTCAACGCATTTTTTTTTACTGTGCATCTCAAAAGTCCCATATACTCTGTTCTTTTTTCTAGCGGTGTCCAGAGGTAATCCAGCCTTATACACAGCATTAGAAGGACTTTTCCACTTCCTAATTGACTAATGGTCAGATTAGGTAGGGCACAATGGACCTCGCTGACATGGCCTCTTGCAGTGATAACAGATGGATTACGAATTGAAATGGGACAGGCAGAATAGTAGTACTGTGAAAACATTGCCTCAGCCAATCGGAATGAGATCAGCATCACTAAGAATGACAGGCCTCACAAGCTTTGTTCCAAAATATATTGAGTACCTTTGCTGTCTACTTTCTACACAGACAACTACACTCTAAGGTAGCATCTTAAATTATATAGAACCTTAAAAGGTACGGGTCTAGAAATACAAAATCATGACTCAATGGGTGCACAGGAGATTTGAGTCAAATGATCCCAGTATGATCTTAACAGATCTTAACATGTTGTGGCTAAGCTAATGAATATACTATATATATATGTATATATATATATATAAAGTGTAACTCTGCCATTCCTGAAATAAATATATATATATATATTTATTTCAGAAATGGCAGAGTTACACTTATTATATGTGTCACATGATCCTTAAACTCATTCTAATGTTAATTTATCATCATTTAAAAATGGTTGTACTACTTCTTTTTCTAAAACGAGGGAATAAATTAATAAATCACATATTGTTGCCTTCTTTTTCATTTAAAAATATATTTAATTATTTATTTTTATCTGTTAGCCTGCTCCTCATTCTTCTCTTTGATTTCCTCATCATCCTCATTGCTTGCTCCTCAGTTCTTCTAGTACATCCTCCATGGCTGTTTCACTTCATCAAACCACCAAAGTCCAATCAGGAAGCGTTATTACTGTCCATATCTCATAATCTTGAAGGAATAATACCACCTTTCCACAGTAAATGGGTTGGTGGTTGTGGATTGCAATTGCCAGTTCCTTTTGCAAGGCATTAATAGCACGCTGTAATTTCCCCTGATGAATCACAGTGCAATGTTGTCATATTGTCTCATAAACAGGAGACAGAAGAAGTAGGTCACCGTCTTTTCTCATCACAAGCCACATTCTCTGCGAGGGATTACTTGCAGTGGCGCTTTTATGCATGGGCAGGACAGGATTTGGACCCTTGGCAGCTGTAAGGCTGATTTTCCTTAATGTTTCTGGACGGCGACTGTATGTGCTGTGACTTTGAGGGGCAGGATGGGAGTTGCCTGAAGACTTTCTTTAGAGTCTGTCACATCGCAGTGGCTAGTCCTTAGATCAAGAGACGTAATCTTCTATCTCCAAACAAGACCAGACAGAGAGACTTAAGAATCAAGTTCAAGGAAACAAGACAGGGTCCATATTGCAGGCATTAGGAAGTGTCCGGAGGCATCCGTTGGGTTTGGTTAGTCCTCCATCCTGACCTTTGGTTTGGTTGCCAAGATGATTCAGCCAAAGGACAGAAGTATGCCACAGAAAGCTGCACAAACCCCATGCTATACCAGCTCTTCTGAAGAACAAGCACAATGACTGTATGGGTTTCTTGCATGGCTCGGTGCCTACTAACACAGTATCCTCTTGGATCAGAGCAAGATAATCACATGCACAAGACAACAGAGGAATATCCAGAAGTGACGGATTTCCTGCTGAGCACCTCATATCTTTTCTCTAATGCAAACGTGGCACATGCTCATCCAGTATGAATTTCTGCGCATGTTCTTTTGCATTAAGCATTCTGTTTGTGGCCCCCCACTGATTTCAACCTAGTTCCATTTTCATGTTGTTAAATTACTTTTTGGCACCAGAGCTGTGGCCTTAGAGGTTGGCTCACATGCTCTATCACATTGTGCTGTGGTGCTTGTGTTCTTTCTACCATCTCTGTGACTAAAAATGAGGAATATGACTGGAAAGTAAAGGCCAACTTTGATAGGTACAGTAATACACTGCAAAAAAACTTTCCTTTATAAATAAATTTTATAATTTACTTGTCCAATAGATTTCATAAGTCACTGTGAAGCTCTCGTATTCTTGAATTTTTCTGAGCTCAAACACATTGGCATTCTTGTCTCCTAGTATTATAAAAAGCAGTCAGCGGTGTGCACAAGGGGTCGATTGTAGGACCTATTCTATTGTGAATGATTTACTTTTTTCTTTTAGTGAATACACAACGTTCTTGTTTTTCTCATTTTCGTTCTTCTTTCAAAACATTCTGTTATGATTTAAGAGATTTTGTGAGATTTTAAGAGAAATTATGTGTAAAGAGAATATTTAATTCTAAGTGAGAATTAGCTGAGCATCAAAAGAAACAATTGTGTTTCAAGGACAAGAAATGTTTCTTTCAGGAAATTGTTACAAATTGGCAAACAAAAAGCCCCTATTGAAATTCAAAACTCCTAAACATTTCAAAATTCCTTAAATATTTACAGTACAAAAAATATTAATAAAACTAGAAAGAGACTTTTAGCTATTTTTTCAGTACATTTTGTTGAACATTTGCTGCAATGTGTAAACATTCACTGAGGATACAATCCTTTTGGAGAGCAGTAGTTGTTGAATATTATATAATAAACTAAAGAATGTGTTATCATGTCCATGTAGTGAAAAATTTAGACCTTCTAGCCTATATGAAGCACATACTGTTCTTGTTACATGTCTTATGAGACTATGAACCCATGCCAGAATATAGCCCACGCGCCATGTTTTCAAAGGAACGCCATGCCCAAATCCTTCACGCCTCCCTTCGTTTTCTACCTTGCTTGAGCAAATGTGCAAAGACACTATTTCCAGATAGTATTTTCCTCCCCCCTTCTTCACAGCAGGAGATATGGAGGTACATGTTGTACAAGGGAAGATGATGCCACTTCTAAGTGGACAATACTGAGGACAAATAACTAGCCGTCTACCAAGAAACTGTGCTTTT
>JAUMHI010000037.1:10897743-10913115 GCA_032359435.1 Enteromius unitaeniatus | reverse complement strand
AAGGGAAGATGATGCCACTTCTAAGTGGACAATACTGAGGACAAATAACTAGCCGTCTACCAAGAAACTGTGCTTTTTTGCAGATTGCTATAGCCCATGATTGCTCAAGTGAAAAGAATCACTTTTTCTCTTCATCTAGAGGTTGGTAAACTGGAATGCTGCAAAAAAAAAAATTCTAAGACAATATTTTGTCTTGTTTCCAGCCAAAACATCTAAAAATTAATAAGAGGAATTTTCTAGACAAGAAAAAAATATTGACTTGTTTTCTAGAAAAAAAACTAATAAAAATTAAGTGACTTTTTGCTTAGAACAAGCAAAGAAATCTGCCAATGGGGTATGTAAAGTAATATTATTTCAAATAGAAAAAAAGATTATTTTGCTTACCCCATTGGCAGATTATTTTCCATGTTTTAAGTAAAAAGTCACTTAATTTTAGCTTGTTTTTTCTGAAAACAAGACAAAAATGGTCTCTTGTCTAGAAAATCCTTCTTGATTTGAGAATTGTTCGATATTTTGGCTGGAAAAATCTAGCCTTAGAAAGCATTTTTTTAGCAGTGAAGGTGCTTTCCAACTTAAGCCGAATTAGATGTAAATTGGTTGAAAGCTTGATTAAGAAAAAGCTCAAACTTATAAGGATTGTAAAAACTAAAAGTATTATCCAATGTTGTATTTCTATTATCTGCACTAACTACTCAATGTCCATAACAACTCAACATTGCCTAATGCTGTGAACTCTTTGGAATGATACACTAATGCACAATTTGCATCATAAGTGGGTCGCTCAAAAATCTACACAAGATGCTAAAAGAGACCTATCTTGTGTGTATCTAGACATACTGAGATGCATGACTCAGTGCTGATATCATTATTGACAGTGTGCTTCCAGCTTTCTGACAACATACCCTCACATACAGTACAGTAGCGCTATATACAGCATCTGGATCCAATTTCATGGACATAACTGTTTTCACACATAGTGTTTGGCTAGTAAGCATAGCCATATTAGAACGGCTGCTAAGTGTATTAGCTATACAGTCTTTCCCATTTCAAACTGACAATGTCTTGATTTGCTGCATGACAGTCACTGACAATGTCTGTTATTCTTTGGAAAGACGGTTAGAAATGTTGTGTTTTCTGAGCATGTGTTTTCTGAGCGTGTTTTCTAGCTACAGTTTGTATCGGCTCAAGATAAACAGATTGATGTGCATCTCGTCAACAAATCCTTTCTGCCAAAGTAGCTGTCTCTCCCGAGAAGAAATCACTAGCGTGGAGATCGATCCATCTTCCAGCAATTTGCTTTTCTTATTTAAAGTATGATTTATCAACAAATTGAGCTTTAAGACGATGTTGGCAAGCGATTTAATGGTCGTAGTGGATTCATTTTCTTTTCATTATGTAATTACACGCTTGGGTAGTCGGCGGTATTGTGAGATATTCTAGTTGTCGTTATGAGGCAGTCTTTGCGCAGTCTTCAGTCAAACCTCGGTCCGCGAAGACGCGGGTCGTGACAGTGGAGACATTCCATTTGCCCCTATTTCCTGTGACCTGTCATTAGCATGCCCGTCATAACTCTGGATGATAGGTTATCACAGTGGAAAGACACCCGGCTCTGGGGCTTGTTGTCGATTGATAGATGATGAAAGATGATGTGAGTTTCAAACACTTGTGACAACTTGATGACTGTGCAGGGCTCCTGTTGGGAATCTCCACAACACTTGATGCCCTCCTCTCAGCGGAGTGCGAATTCATGGTGTCAGTTGGGGTTTTTAAACTGCCGTAGTTGAATTTTGATTGCTGTGAACTGGTATTTGGTAGGTCAGTTAATGGTCACCGCTTCAAGTCAACCGGTATTTGGACAAATAGTGCAGGAATTTTCAGTGCTGTTTGCTTTTGATGTTGTGTGTCTGGTATTTGAGTTTATGGGAACTGGTGAGTAAAGGCCTTTAGAGTTGTTAAGAGTTTGGAGGGTCAATAATAAACAAGAACGGCCTGCAAAAATCCTCAAAAAAAAAGAGAAAAATTCTTTTAAAGGTGACATATCATGAAAATCTGACTTTTCCAGGTTGTAAGTGCTATAATTAGGTCCCCTTATTGTATCCGTATATGCCCTAGTGAAAAAAAATATATACTTAAATGTATTTGAATTACATTTATTTCATGCTTAGTATACTACAAAAACATTTTCATATTTATATACTTAATAAAATGCCAAGCAATTGTACTTTTAGTATACTAAACTTGTAGCTATACTTAATATAGTATACTTAAAATTGGAACAGCTACAGTAATTTTGCACTTTAATTGTGCGCAAGTAGTGATGAAGTCCAATTAAATACATATTTAGTATATTTGATTGTGCTAAAGTGGAACTATTGCAAGTATGCTTTAGGTACACTTTAGGTATTTTGCATTTAAAGGGCAATATTAGAGAATCCTCATAAAAAGTGATGTAAGCACACATCTTAGGCTACTACAAATAATGTTAAATTATGTCACACCACAAACTAATATTGGCTTGTCATGAAAAAGGTTAATTTATCGGATATTTTTAAGACACTTTTTAATAAAAAATATCTATAGCTTTTAGCAATAGCTTTTGCCACCCTAACATTTTAACATGTCTTTAACAAATATCAAAAAAGAAATGAGAAACATTGTTATCAGAGATGAGGTGTGTGTTTAATTTTTAATTCGTTTTTTTTTTTTTTTTCATAAATAAATAGATCATCATGTCACTGACCCTGGAGTCTTTCGGATGTTTTCTGTTGGCCCTCCCACAGTGAGCTCTCTTAACATGCACAGTTTAGAAATACTCCTGTGCTTTCTCAGCTAGCAGCAATTAGCACAAACTCTGGAGCTCCTTGCTGGCTAATTACAGCTCTGCTGCATCCAGGACGCGGGAATACGTTAACACTTCAGTTTATCATTTTAACCCGTTGTACATACACTTTGAACTGTTCGTGTTGTATGCTCAGTAAGGGGTAGATTGTGTTGCTTTCTTTTTAAACAGCTTAGAAATTGTTAACATTTAAGTTAGTTAAAATGGATATTGAGCATTTTACCACCACACATTTTTAGCTGTAGTAGGCTTGTTTAGCTGGTCTCTCAACCTGACCAAGCTGGTGTTCATCTGTTCAGCCAGCTGGTATTCTAGCCTGGGGTGCACTCCCAAAAGCAGCTATGGTCGCAAGTTCCGTCATTACCAAAAGTTCAACAAAACCTACAACCATAGTTGGGTATAATTATGCTTTTGGGAAATGAACCCCTGAGCAACTAATGAGGGCTTTAATGCCGTCTAAAACCATAGTAGCAAACTTGACTAGCTCTGTAGCTAACTAAGACACAGCATACCACCTTAGGCTATTTAGGGATGGCTTATTAAGATCTTATGCTCCTTATTATACCTCCAGCAGCTCTGATTAAGTAATCAAGGACATTTGCCCCCAGTTTCACAGAATAGGATTAAGCCTAGTCCTAGACTAAAATATAAATCTGAGCAAAACTTGCACCGACTGATCTTAAAACATCTTTTGCTTTGTCTTAAGATAAACACTAGTAATGTTTTTTTTCTAAGGCAAGTTTATAAAAATTGCTTAAATGTGCTATTTGAACTATGCCCTAATCATGGTTTAGGCTAAGCTATTTCTATAGCTGGTCTTCGGAGTGCTAAAGGCTTCTAGGCAGGAAGTTGAGCACCCCAAGGTCCAGTTTAAAGTATATTTTGCATTCTGCTATCATAGCAAGAGTAAATTAAACTAATGTTATAGTTGTGCTACTATAAGACTTGACTTGGGCATGAGATCTAATCGTATACTGCCATTCACAGCTTTCTTTTTTCTAAATCATGTAACATTAATATGTTTTAAAATGTAGTTTATTACTGTAAAGATATTACAAGCTGCTTAATACATCTTGTAATTTTGAAAAAGCTCAATTAAGCTCAAACTAATCTCATTATAAATGTCTTTATTGTCACTGTGTCCTTGGTGAATAAAATTATTTCTTCTTATTTTGTTAGGAAGATTATTAGAGTGATTATAATGATTTCTGCATAATAATGTGACAGTGAAGACTGGAGTAATAGCTGCTGAAATTCAGTTTGCCGTGACAGGAATAAAATAAAACATTTTTAAATATTTTAAAGTAGAGACCAATTCTGTTAAATTGGAATAGTATTCCACAACATTAGTATTTTTGATCAAAAAAGTACCTTTGGGAGCATCAGCTGAATACACTAAAAGTCCTTAATTATTACAAACATTTTGATTCGTGGAAGTTCATGGAAATTTTGTCAACAAAACAAGGTTTTCTGGCAAACGCCATTTCTCTGGGCTTATATGTTTCATTTTGTATGAATGGGGTTGCGTCATTATTTTCACCTTAAAACCTCAAAAGCCTGACATTTTTTTCTTCTGACAGTTTTTCTTCTCTCCTCGTTCTCTTTTCTGTGCCTGACAGACTGTCAGACAGCATATGTTGACACCAGTTACCCAAGCTCCTGTTCTGTTTAGCTTATTTAACTTATGTCATTGTTGGATGAACTTTCTAGCTGCTGATTAAGCCCATGGCACAAACCCTTAGATGGCTCATTGACCTGAACTTACTCCCACCTTTCTCTTTTCTCCATAGGTACAACCAGGCAGCCTAAAGAAGGAGAGGTTCCAGGAGTGGACTACAATTTTGTGACTGTTGAGCGCTTTGTGGAATTGGAGAGAAGTGGAGCTTTGCTGGAAAGTGGAACTTATGAAGGTAAATTGACCTACTTTGTCCTAAACTAACAAACCTATCCATTTTGGAAAGAGTACCCTGCTGAAAGAATCTAGCATATGCTGGTTAGGGATGTTTTGAAGCTGGGATGCTGGTTTAAGCTGGTTTTGTGCTGGTTTATGCTGATCATGTGATGGCCAAGGACCAGCACAAGCCAGCTTAAACCAGCATCCCAGCTACAAAACATACCTAACCAGCAAATACAGATTTTTTTGCAACAGTGTAACATTTTAGAGCAAACCGTCTTTTGGTGTAAAATAGTACTGTCAGGATCCAGGATTTGCTCCATTATTTAACACCCAATAAAGCACATCTTTAAGCAGGCAGTAGTTTTTGTGGTATTGACATGACCAATACCTCAAATACGGAAGAGGATTAGGGCCAAGCAATAATAAAAAAAAAAACTAATCATTTTGAGATTAAAGTCGTTAAATAACGAGAATAAATTTCAAGGAAAATTTTTTTAAATCTGAGAGAAAATGTTTAAATAAAATTTTGAGAATAAACTCGTTAAATTACGAGATTAAAGTAATCATATTTCGAGAAAAGAGTCGTTAAATAACAAGAAAAAAGTTGTTATATTTTGAGAAAAAAACTCCCATGTTTCAAAAAGTAAAAGTGCAGAACAAAAAACTTGTTTTGGAGCATGCCTGTCAGCATCTCCAGAGGCGTAGTTCGAGTAAAACATGCCCGATGTTTTCATCACATGACGGATCAGAAAAGTGGACTTTAACTGCCTTAATTTGTAATTGAAATGCATTCATTAAGTGGTACTACAATAAATCCATTATTCGTTTGTGTAATGGAAAATATTCTAAATGCAGTTATGGCACAGTGTTTCATCTGCATTTCTGCATTAAACTCTAGTTTAAGTCACCACGGAGTCTGTGGTCTGATTAGAGGTAAAGGGCTATTATGGAGAGCTTGTCCCCCAATAAGGCAGCATGCAGGCTATTTCTTAATGTAAATATAAAATAGGCTAATTCACATTCTATGTTATAATCACATCCTGCTAACAACAATGCTGGTATCTGTCACCATTTATAAGTAGGCTATACATCTAATTAGCAAGCTACTATTTAAACTTTGAAAAGATCTGCTACTTTTACATAACATAAATTAAATGGATATCTTTATTTAGTAGCACATTTATATAAATGGGCTGATTTCATTTACAATGTAAATAGCATCTATGGCAGAGGATTGTTCTCACAGCGCTTGATCTGAGCTCGCGCAGGCGCTGACTTTAGACAGAATTACGGTCCGTGCATCGCGCTTCACATGAGTCAGTGCTCTTTCGCGTTTGCTGCGTTCGGGAATTCTCGTGCGGTAAAGAAATGACAGCTCATATGAAAACATTTCAATAGACAAGCTGCGGTCCAGGTGTTTGAAATTCATTTACTGCTGTATTTGGTCCACAGCTGGCCTTTGGACACCCCCGCCATAGATGCTATTTATAGATGCTACCGTGTAAATGAAATCAGCCCATTTTTATAGATGTCACTAAATTAAAATAGCCATTTAATTTATGCTGTTTAAAAGTAGCAGATCTTTTCCAAAACAAGTCTTTTGTTCTGCACTTTTACTTCTCGAAATATGAGAGGTATTTTTCCTCTAAATTTAATGACTATTTTCTCATTATTTAACAAGTTTTTTCTCGTAATTTAACGACTTTAATCTCGTAATTTAATGAGTATATTCTCAACATTTTATTTTGACTTTTTTTTCATAATTTAAAAATTTTTTTCTCATAATTTAACGACTTTAATCTCGAAATGATATACTTTTTTTTTGTTATTGCTTGGCCCTAATCCTCTTCCGTACTGAAATTTTGGAAATCCATGGGGTGACGTGTGTTTTTACCACTTTTTAACCACTTTTTTACCACTTGTTAACACCAAGCACGATAACTATAAAGATAACACAAAATAAACAAATAAAAAAATTCATTTTTAAGCTCAAGTGAGTCTGCCACTTTAAATTCTCAAGCGTTTGATAGAAGAATTGATTCTGATTGGTTGTCAGTGTTTCTATCGTTCGTCAGCTGGAAAAAAATCGTTCTGAAAATGATTCCCAACGATATTGTTTCTCTGTCCTTTATCATTATATTTGTAGTATGACACATATGTATTTATTTTATACACTGCTATTCTTTAACACTGAGAAAGATTTTTAGAACTATATTTTTCTGGTTATCATTATAGTTGTCGTGCTTGGTGTGAATGGGCCTTAAAGGGTTTGTTTTTTCAGAACACAAATTAAGATATTTTTTGATGATATCAGAGAGCCATCAGACCCTTCATAGACAGCAATAGAACTGAAATGATCCCAGATCCAGAAACGTAGTAAAAACATTGGTAAAATAGTCCATGTGACATCAGGGGCTCGACTTAAGTTTTGCGAAGCTTGGAGAAAACTTATTTTGCACAATAAAAACTTGTGTTCCGAAGTTGAACGAAGGTCTTACGGGTTTGAAATGACATGAGGGCGAGTAATTAATGACATCATTTTCATTTTTGGGTGAACTAACCCTTTAAGACCCATTCACACCAAGCATGATAACTAGGTGAATTTTGTGATATTGAATACAAAATTCTAGATTAACATTTTTTTTTTCATGTGCATGAAAAATCTTGATTTATGAGTGACAATATATTGTTTGTATAATAAGAAGACATTTGCAAAAATTACCTTGGAAACACATTTACCAAGAAAAGTAATTTTGTGAATTCAAAAGGTGTGAATTTGCCTAAACAAGTTACATGAATTAATAATTTTCTAAGAGAAGTAAAGAAAACATGTTTTTGTGATGGTTCTAAAATACCAGAGCCAAAGCCTGTCATTAAAATGATTGGCTATTATTACCTCCTTCCCCGGACATAAGGTACCTTCTGCCATTTGCTTACAAATTTGTCCCTCACAGCATTTTGTTTGTGTAAGTAATTTATTAAGTTTAAAAATGAGTGTCCCCAGTGGCTACAAGTTGTACTGTATATCAGTTTCTATTTTGTGCAGTTTTACATTTTCGTAAACTCTTTTTGCGATAATCTGATTTTCGAGACCCTAGTAGAGAACAGACCTTGGGAAAGTATCTGATTGGTGGTAACTCTAGTTAATTCACAGCGTGATATAAAAATACCCTAAAGGGTATCTGATTCTCTAGGGGTCTTGTGAGCTTAGCCTTTCTTCACTTCAAAAGTCCAACAACTCCATGCCTTGAATAAATATTACTCTCCGCCTCCCTCTTTCGGTCCATTTCTACTTTTCTCTCCGAGCTGACTTTCTAAACTGCTGAAAGCTATCTCCATATGTGAAATAAATCAGCTCTTGTTAAATCTTCCTCGCTGTTCATAATGGTAATTTTGACTTTCATCATGCTTTAAAGAATGTGACCAACACAGTAAAGTGCTCTGAGAGTGTTTCTCAGCTCAGCATTAATAATGTAACATCAGGTGTATAATTGGGGTTTTTGATGGATGTAAAAAGGATTTTAAAATCTAATATATAAAATAATCTTTAAATCCCTGGATACAAAAATGTACTAACTCACGTAAGTATTTATCAAATATATATAATATTTTTAGGCACTCTTCAACGCAGTTTTAGTTCCACTGTCTCAGATTATGTATTGAGGTTATTAGCATCCTGTGTTGAAAATGCTGTTTTATTAAAAAATAGAAGTTATTTGTCAAATCTACTTATTTAAATAACTCTAAATATATCTGAAAAGTATTATATTTCAATATTTTTTATAGTCGTAATATTTCCCAATAGTACTGTGATGTGTTTTAAATATTTTTATATTTAAAGATCAAATATATGCACCCTCTAAATCTCACGGAAGAAAGACTCATGGAAGTGCGTTTCAGAAAAAAAGAAAGAAGTATATTAGACTTGATAAACATAGATGTAAAGCAAATGTTTGCTCCAGAAATGCAAATATTAATAGTGTGATGTTTATTATTCTACTCTTATTGTTTTGAAATCCATATTTATGAGTTACAGCTGTTGCGTGCTGCAGCATCATGTCAGGTAGTGACCCAGAGAGAATTGAAGACGTACTCAACCAGATGCCCTGCTCTCCTCTAGAGCCTGTTCATCCCAGGGGAGCCGTGGCACTTTCACTGAGTCTGTAAACATAGAACAGCACTCGGTCGTTTGAGCAACAGTTTGTGTGCGGTGTTGTACAGGTGTCGGAGTCCTGGCTGAATGGACTTCTAAGTTTTGTTGGTTTGTTTGCGGAGACAAGCTTTCCACTGACTGAGCAATGCGAAAACCACTCTCTTGAGTAGTAAGATATTATGAACACTTCACTTTTACCTTGTCATCTGACTAGTCATCTAGGTACACACCAGACTTATTTTTCCAATTTTTATTTATTTGTATTTTTATATGGAATTACTAATTATAATTACTAATGTGGGTTAGGAATGTCCAGATCCGATCACATGATAGGAAATCGGGCCCCGATCACGTGGTTTCAGACTCGATCTAGACAGCATAAATTAGACTCTTTTTTATATTTACTGTTGCACAAGTCCAAAAGTGAAGAATTTATGTTATTTATACTTGATTGTTCAAGCTACCTTTGTTTGAAGTTTGTTAACAGAGTTGTTAAATGTTAAATAATTTATTTTATAAAAAATAATGAACATCCTGTATCTATTTCTTCACTCTTCTCTATCCTTTCTTTATGCATTATAGATGTATCGGATCGGGTTTCGGTATCGGTAGATACTCAAAATCAAATGACTCAGACTCGAGGGCAAAAAAAACCTGATCGGGACATCCCTAATGTGTGTTTTGATTACCGTTTTGATGATTTAGGGACATGTCTATATTTAAAAATGTGCTTTTCTACATGTATTATGTACTTCCATACTCACTGCAAAGATCCGCCCCACTTAGTTACTGTTGCTACATCTGACAAGCAATGGCACTCTCAAGTCACAAATCATCTTCTCAAACATGCCGACAGACAAGACAGAGACTTTGGATCTTTGATTTCAAATATTGTGCATTTTTGTATGTGGCTGTTGTGGATCTTTAATGTGCCGTCGCTGAAGCACCTCAGTTTAAGCTGAAAGTGAACCAATCATCTCTCTCTCTTTACTAATTGAATCCTAAAATAAACATGAATGACCATCAAAAGGTATCTTGCTTCAATCATGGAAAGATGTCACCATTTTTCAAGTCCACTCTTCAGTCTGGTGTGTTTGTCAAACAATCTGGAATCTGTTTGGAATTTGGAATCTCAAATTTGGAATCTCAGGGGAAAGGATTATTTTTTTTTAATCACATCGGGTTCGATTTTCAGTGTTTTAGCATCCGTAGCAAGCATTTTGAGAGCCACCATACAGCGACCATCAAAATCCAAATTTACTTAAAGCCCCCATTTAGTATTGTTTTGCCATTTTTTCCACCCCATATTAATTACTACACATCAAACTCAGGTTTCTGTGCATGACAAATTTATTTTTGAGTAACTTCTTATGCCATGTTAAGTCCCTAAAAGATGTGTCTGCAAATGTAGCTCACTTCTGGAAGCAATTTTGTCCCTATAGTATAACAACGACAAACAATCACTTAAAAAAGGTGCCTGAGAGGCTGGCAGGGTACTGCATCTTTCTCCAATCCTCCAGTAGTGACACAGTGGTGGCAGAGCTCACATTAGAAGCTTTCAAATGCCAATTATGCATCAAATGTCTGATTGCTTGCAGATAACTATTACGGCACCCCAAAGCCCCCGGCAGAGCCCAGCCCGCTGCTCTTGAATGTAGCTGAGCAGCTGTTGCCAGGCGCTACACCCAGATCCCAGGGCAAACGCAGACGTAACAAGTCCGTCAGCAACATGGAGAAGGCTGGCATCGAGCCGCCCGAGGAGGAAGAGGAGGAGAGGCCCATCATCAACGGCAACGGAGTGGCCATCACCCCAGGTGAGGAGCTCTCAATCAGTTTAAGAAGAGAGATCTTGTCGATGTAGTAAATCCAGTTACTGCTGTGACCTCAGATCAGGGTTACTAGCAGAGAGATGATTACCGTGAGGCCACTAGGTGCATCATCATAGCAACCGCCTCCACTCTAAATTACCTCATGGTAACCACTGTTGTCAGGGCAATAGCCTAGCAACTGTCGCGCCAGCATGTTATCACACATTCCTTGTTTTTGCGCTCCACAAAAGCAACTCTGCGGGGTGGAAACATGTATAGAGTCTGGATGTACTGAAAAAACCTTTTGTTTTCTTCTGGCTGTACAGAATACAGCAGCATGACATAGTGATTTAGTCTCTAACACAGTCAGTGAGAGAATTGTTGACATGTAGTAATATTAAGAACTGCCAGAGGAAAATGTATTGCTCAGAGCTCTTTTATAGCTCAGTGCACTTAAATTCAACATGAAATCAAAATTGACCCTATTTGCTTTCTTAATACACGTTCCTGGTCTTGTTGTGCACGATTCATCAGTCCATGTTATTCGAAAGAGAAGGGGGAAAAAAATGTGAAACTATCAGTCACATTGCTTAGACTGGAAATAATGCTAACCAAAGGCCAAAAAGCTGTTTAGCCATTTTGTTATGGTCATGTTTATGCCAATAATGGCAAATAAAGAGAAAATTATTAGAGGACCCTAAAGGGTCAGTCAACCCAAAAATAAAAATTCTGTGTTTTGGACCTCCGCTTAAACTTTGATGCTTCCAAAAGTGCATTGCAACAGAAATCCAGCTTTAATCCGCATAAAATTGTATGTAATATTTTGTTTAATATTTTATTTTAACCTTCAAACGATCTCAAAATAAAAATAGGTGCTGATTTTGTGGTGGTTTAAAATTCAATTATTATAATCTTAATTCAAGTGATGAAGGATTTTGAAAGTCTGATAGGAATCAGTGTTGAGTATGACTGGAAGGTTAACCCTGTCTGGTTTAATTGTTTAAAACTGATTACCAGTTTAGAAACATTTAGAAAGCAATATAAATGTAAATGTAGAAAAAGTAATCAAAAGTTATGAATTACATTACTCTACATTACCTTTACTCTACGCATTACATTTTAAATAGAGTCATTTTTAGTTTGCCATTTATAGTAACTTTCCCAACACTGGTCTTTCAAAGTTTCTCTTAAAATTCTTTAAGAAATAGAAACCAATAAGACCACTTCTGACAGCAAGTAAGAGTATATAATAAAGCTGTGTTATTAATGTGGATAGCTCAAACTACGTGGCCTTGGGATTTTACGTGAAATGTGTTATTATTGAAATCTCTGACTTTTCATTGCAGTCTTTCGTATCTTGCGATATCTGAGCTAAAATATCTGAGGAGACACATATTTCTATTGTTCACCATATTTGATGTATTGTTTCTGTATTTACAGTTTATAGTTTTCACATGTCTGGAAAATATTCCAAATGCATCTTTTTTTTATTTATATTATTTATCGGCAAAAAGATGCTGTGCGCGTTTGCTGATTTTAAATGTAGTCAAGATAGACAGCTCACTAAGTTTCAGAACAGAGCTTGTGTGTGTGTGTGTGTGTGTGTGTGTGTGTGATTGAGTGAAGCTGTCCTTTCATTTTTCAGTTGATTAAAACATCAGTACTGCTGAATGTTATGGGATTCTGTGTCTTTTTCTTTCGTCTCTCCCTCTCTCTTCCCCTCGATCTGTCTTTTGCGCCTCTCCTTTGGGACCTCCAACCTCCATAACTCAAACTAGGACACGTTCGGCTCTCTACTTTTTTATTTATTTATTTTTTCCCTCTCGCTTTCTCACCACAGACTCCATTTTAATCACTCCACTCTTATTTCACCGTCTCAGTCCGGCTACCTCCTTCTCTGTCTGTTCTACCATCATTTCTTACAGTCTTCTGTTTTTCTTTTTCTAACATGCCCCTCTTACAGTGACCTGCTTTTCAATTCTCTCAGAAACTCAGAATCTCAGTTACATCTCCCTCTCTTATAAATATTTTCTCTTTCTGTCTCGCTAGCATTCAATGTTTTTTTTCTGTAGTCTTGGACTTCTGAGTTTCACCAGCCATGCCGATAAAAGTTGAAAATGTCTCCCAGAGTATATCGCAGGACTATTGTAAATTTGACATCTTCTTTTCATAAGCTAAGCCGTTTTGCAGTTTAAAAAGAAAATCATTCTAAAGTACATTTACTATTTTAAAATTCTCATTGTGATATGGGTGAAAGTTTAATGATTACACAAATCATTATTTTTCAAACTAGACTGGTGTTGTCTCGCATTTTTTTCAGAGTCCAGTGAACATGAAGATAAGAGTACGGACGCCTCAGGAGAGATGCCCAACCCATGCCCCTCTGAAACCTCCACAGATGTCCCTAAAGAAGAGACGGAGGCACCAAAATCGCCTCCAAAACTGGATGAGAATGACGAGTTGGGTCCTCTGCCAGATAATTGGGAGATGGCTTACACTGAGAAAGGAGAAGTGTACTTCATAGAGTGAGTGTCTACATCGGTTTATTAGAATGATAAATTATAACCAGCAGCATTGTTAAGTGCATTCAATACTTTTTTACCCTCTGTGTTAAATGAATATGAATAGTAATTTTTAAAAAAATGCTAAATCATAATTATTTATCTGTACACCTAGTAGGTGTCATGTTGCGATCACATGACCAGCTGAATATATTAAATAATAATATGTGACCATAGAAAAACGCCTTTAAAGTCGTCCAAATAAAAGCCATGCATATTACTAATCAAAATTTAAGTTTTGATATATTTATGGTAGGAAATTTACAAAATATCTTCATGGAACATGATCTTTACTTAATATACTAATGATTTTTGGCATCATTTTGACCCATACAGTGTATTTTTGGCTGCTTAAGTTTTGTTTTGTGGTCCAGGATCACATATGTACTGTATATGTATAATGTACAATTAATAATATTTTTGCATCCTGGTCTCATAAAAATATGTACCTCTGTGCACATTTTGTGCAACACTGTTTTTACGTGCCTTACTGCACATTTTACCGCAGTTTCAAAGAGAAATGTCCACTGAATGGCGCTAAAACATGGAATCAATATGTGAACCCTGGTGCTTTTTATTACATTGATAAAGGTATGTATTGCGGTGGTTCAGAATTCAAATATCCTTGGACTGTTGCTAAAAGTTAATGCTCTATTATGTTGAAAATATGCCCAAATCCAACCCTGAACAAATGCAAAACACATTTGTTGATAAAACCGTGTCATTTTAACTTACTTCTATGTGATTTAAACTGTTTTGTCAAACCATAGTTGCACTGGATTCGAACCATAGCTCCTAACAAACCTACCGTCTATGAAAACCCATAAATATAAAACTGGATATACAGTGGAGGAAATAATTATTTGACCCCTCGCTGATTTTGTTAGTTTGTCCAATGACAAAGAAATGAAAAGTCTAATCAGTATAATTTTAATGGTAGGTTTATTTTATCAGTGACAGATAGCACATCAAAAGGAAAATTGAAAATAATTACTTTAAATAAAAGATAGAAACTCATTTGCATTTCATTGAGTGAAATAAGTATTTGAACCCCTACCAACCATTTAGAGTTCTGGCTCCCACAGAGTGGTTACACACTCCTGCTTAATTAGTCGCCCTCATTAAAGACACCTGTCTTAACTAGTCACCTGTATAAAAGACACCTGTCCACAGAATCAATCAATCAAGCAGACTCCAAACTCTCCAACATGGGAAAGACCAAAGAGCTGTCCAAGGATGTCAGAGACAAAATTGTAGACCTGCACAAGGCTGGAACGGGCTACAAAACCATTAGCAAGAAGCTGGGAGAGAAGGTGACAACTGTTGGTGCAATTGTTCGAAAATGGAAGGAGGACAAAATGACCATCAATCGACCTCTGTCTGGGGCTCCACGCAAGATCTCACCTCGTGGGGTGTAAATGATTCAGAGAAAGATGAGAAATCATCTTAGAACTACAAGGGAGGAGTCAGTTAATGACCTCAAAGTAGCTGGGACCACAGTAACCAAGAAAACCATTGGAAACACATTACACCGCAATGGATTAAAATCCTGCAGTGCCTGCAAGGTCCCCCTGCTCAAGAAGGCACATGTGCATGCCCGTCTGAAGTTTGCAAATGAACACCTGAATGATTCAGAGAGTGACTGGGAGAAGGTGCTGTGGTCAGATGAGACCAAAGTTGAGCTCTTTGGCATTAACTCAACTCTCCGTGTTTGGAGGAAGAAAAATGCTGCCTGTAACCCCCAAAACACCACATTTTGCTTTGGGGGTGTTTTTCTGCTAAGGGCACAGGACAACTTCACCGCATCAACGGGAAATTGGATAGAGCCATGTATCGTAAAACCCTGAGAGACAACCTCCTTCCCTCTGCCAGGAAACTGAAAATGGGTCGTGGATGGGTGTTCCAGCACGACAATGACTCAAAACATACAGCAAAGCCAACGAAGTGGCTCAAGAAGAAGCACATTAAGGTCACGAAGTGGCCTAGTCAGTCTCCGGACCTTAATCCAATGAAAAACCTATGGAGGGAGCTGAAGCACAAAGTTGCACAGAGACAGCCTCGAAACCTTAGTGATTTAGAGATGATCTGCAAAGAGGAGTGGACCAAAATTCCTC
>JAUMHI010000037.1:10868881-10880452 GCA_032359435.1 Enteromius unitaeniatus | reverse complement strand
TTATCGCCCACTAGCCTATTAATTATTCCTAATTTCATGTTATCCGCCTCGGCATAAATATCATCTTCTCACTCCTCTCAGTATCTAGCTACACATGATGCCTTCTCCACCGGTTCTTCGCACCTTTATAGGGGACGAACGGGACCGAGCCTCGCTCCGAGCTCTGCCCTCGCTAGGGTTACTATCAGCAGAGTTCGGGGTCTGCCGAGCTCCCGGCTCGCCAAATTTGCTTGTTTAATTTAATGAAGAAGTGCGAATTCGTGAAAATACTATTTTTGTTGTTATAAGGCAAGTGTTCTGTGGTTGTTGCTTCTTGTCAATTAGACATTTTACCACAATGAGATCTTTGGAGCTACTCTGGGGTCTTAAAGAGCTTTAGTGGTCTTATTATATAATTATTATATAACGCTTGCATTATTAATGCAGGTACTTTCTTAACCAAATGTAGAGACCTTACCACACATATAGACTTTCTGAACTTTTTCAAGGTCCCTGTGAACCATATTCATTGCATTTTAATTAGAAGCGTATGTTTAATTCAACAAATAGTTTAAAATGCATCCATTTATAAGAATGGGAATATACTGATTACTATGCTTAAGATCTACTGCATATTGAACAAAACAATCTGACGTGTCAATAGAGGTCAACATGTCGTTCTGCTGCTAGAAGCTAGAAGCCATTTCTAAACTTCTGTCTGTGCTCCCGTTATTCGTCACATCTTGGCTTCACTGTGCATTTGCATAAACTTTTTTCTACTGACCTTTTTGTTCTGTTCTAAATCAGCAAGGTTGCTCTTCCTCATTACAGCTTCCTAGCCTCCTTATTTTGTATATAGCTTCTCTTTAGTATTCACAGCTGGCAGTGACAGGTTGGCAATGGAGATGTTGGGTAGCGTTGATGTTGTTTAATGATTATTCAGTTTTTTTATGTGCTTCCATAGATTTCTAAGAGGTTTATGCTTCATTATTATTAATATACACTCTATTGTAGAAACCCTGGGGTTTTAGATATGATGTGCAAACAGTTTAGTTTCTCTTCAAGGTAAGTATGCTGGCTTTCTGATGGTTGATTACATGTTGTATGTTTTTCTGTGAGCTGCATCTTACTTTTTTGAGTAAGATGTTTTAAGCAGCCTCATTTTGTGAAATTGCACCACTTTCTAATCTGAAAGCGTCAGGAGTGTTTGAGTATGTTCAGTCACAACACTGTTAATGTTTTATAGCTGTTTGAATATGCACTTGATGTTGCAGATGCTGTAAAAATGTTGCATTCTGTCAAGTTGGTGAATTGAAACTTTCAAAATCTCTTTATTACTTATTTTCAAGTATTTCATTAGCTTAGTTTTTAGCATCGTTGGCATGCATTCGGTTTATGTTAATGCATATTTTATGTGATTTTTGATATATATTTAAAGTCTTTATGCTTATTTTGTGAATATTTGGTCACCTCCAATTTAATACTTTCTTCCATCACGCAAATCTGTTATTTGCCTAAAATCATTGCTAATTATGAAAAAATGTGACATGATTATCAGGACATTTCATCACTGCAGCAAAGAAAATCAACAGTTCTTTTGAACAGTCATTAAGGGTTCATCTATTTAAAGCATGCATTTCATGCTGTTCTTATTGAACCCAAAGAAATTTATTTGAACATTTTATGTACAATCGTTTAACGAACAGCAGCATTAAGCTACATATCTTCTATTGAAACATTTTAAAGCATGCAGAATGTCTCACGAAGATTCTGTGAACACAAATCATTTTAAATTCTGAACTGATTAATTTCAAAAGAGCTCATTTGAATCGAACTTTAATGCAATTGAGGTTTGAATTAGAGAGCTTAACATCTTTATGCTGTCGTACTTACGTCATTCCACAAGCAGCCTACTGCTGCAGTCAAATAAAAAATAAGTAAATCATAGCAATATGCACAATACTTATATAATATATATAACCAGCTCTAGCAGAAGTGCAGATGAGGTTGCAAGAATGATGCAGTTGAAGCTCAGACTCCCTTTCTGAATTAGAATCGAGCTCAAACTTGCACCTAGTTTAAATGCAATATACACACAGCATAAAACATGGCCGTGTGTAGGTTTTCAGGCATGAAAGTGTCTGCTCTGAGCTAGGGATGAAGTTGAGTTTTGAGATATTGTATAATTAAAAGCCCAAAATCAAGAACTGACTTCATGCATCCACTGAAAAAACACCCATTGATTAATAGTCAAAATTCAAATCAAAATTGAGAAAAGTTAGTTGTTATTAAATGACAAAGTGTGCTTTTTTTTGTGGGCACTGTATATTCACATATATCTTCATTGCTTTGTAGCTGTTGGGCGTTATATTAGTGAGGCAGGTGATGTATATATTGTAGTTCGTATATTTCCAGGTGTGTGTGTGTTTATGTAAGCTGTGATTTATGGGCTGTTCTTGTATCTCTCCCTTTCTCAGAGCCAGGGCTTCCTCGAGCAGCTCTCTCAGCTGACCCTTCTGGTGAGTAAATATATCTGCACCCAAAACAGAAACAATCTGACAGAAGGAGTTCTGCATAAAATAAGTCTGAAAGTTTGAAATTCATTTGTTATATCCAGTTTTTATGACCTCTAACTCTTTTTTATATATATATTTGGTATAAAGTTTGGTCTGCTGCGGTTTTGACTTAAATTGACTTTTAAATAAATGCCTAAAAATCATATGCAATTAAAAAAAATAAATTACATTTCAACAGAGTCTCAATTTTGTGCAGTTTTGCACAATTTGTCTCTTCATTCGTACATACTACATATATATATATATATATATATATATATATATATAGTGAAAAGACTTAAAAAATATTTAGAAATTTATGCATTTACCATTTGAAAATGGTAATAAAAAATAGTCTAAATACAGAGTACAGTGTTGTTTTATGCTTTATGCCTTGCATACCCAAATCATTCATAGGTTCATGAAATAATAGAGTCTGAAATCTTTTTTTTATCCAGCTATAGTGTCCTCTGTAAAATATTAAAGATATTTATTTTTGCCACTTGTCGTTCTCAGTGCCTTGAGAATGAACCTCTTAATGCAGGTTCAAGCACATAAAATTAAGGATTTTACAAATTGGGTACTCAAAGTAAAGAAATCGGGGTCTTAAATGTCACCCAGAACACTAAATTACACTTGAAGGATGAGAATAGTCTGGAGAAATGACTAAGTTGTGAGATAAATGTGTGCTTTCATTGACAGCATCAGAGTTCCAGGAGGTGGAGGTTCACTTGCGCAGACAGAAGTCTGGTTTCGGCTTCAGAATCCTTGGCGGAGAGGAACCGGGACAGCCTGTGAGTCCGGAGGCTCAGGAGAAGGCTCGTACTTTAGGACTAACCACACGCTTCTAAAACCAGAGCTCACTGCCATTTGCTAACATAATAACGCATCTGTCCAAATGCTTTAGTTTCTGTACACAGCTTAAAGAGAGTCTGTAGTAACAGTGCTGTGCATGTACAGATCCTGATTGGTGCAATCATCGAGAAGAGCCCAGCAGATAAAGACGGGCGTCTCCGGCCAGGAGACGAGCTGATGTCAGTCGATGGGATCCCTGTGGCTGGAAAACCCCACCGTTACGTCATTGACCTAATGCATGGGGCGGCCCGGACTGGACAGGTTAAACTCACTGTACGACGAAGAATTCAGCCCACAGGTGAGAAATGGTTTACGTTTATTTCATTCATCTACCAACAACAGCTATTTCCATCCACCTATTTTATGCGCATTTGGGAATATCGCAAAAAAAAAATGTTGGATGGAAATGCCAAGATGCGCATACATTCTAAAAACGCTTGCTCAGAGATTCAAGAAATTAATTATTAAATTATTAATTATAATATTAAATCAAATATACAAATTTTCAGTGGCTTCTCCGACTTGTCATTGGGATATTTAGTGCCAGTTTATTGGGAAGTGATGATTTTGTTCTCTTTGATGCGTTGGATAAAAAAATGTATTCACAAATATGTTATGCTATATTACAGTTTTGCGCATAAGTTGAATTCAGATCTTTGGATGGAAACATAGCTATTGATGAAATAAGTATTGTTTATTTCAGCCTTTTTAGATATTTCAAAACATGTAAAGATATTTTTTCTAAATGGATTTTTTGGTCTTGGTTTAGGTCAAGAGTAAAGCACTAATGTGCACATTTAACACATCTTGAAAAAATAACAGAAGTGAATTATTGTAGTATGATACACAGTTTTCCAGTTTAGTTTTTTAATATGGTGTTCATATGTCAAAAGAGAAATAATAATAATAATTTGTTTTAATAGTGATAGAACCTTGGGGCAGAAATCACCCTGAAGCTGAAGAAACAACCTTTAAAGGCTAAAGCTTGTTATTTCTTGACAGTTACAGCAATTATAGATTGTTGCAAAGTATATATTCTTGTCTTGTGAGGGAGGTAATGAAAGTGATTGAAGTAATGAAGCAGGTTCTGTTATACTGCTTATAATGTGTCCTCCGTCTCTCTCTCTCCTTCTCTCGTCCACTCTGTCTAATAATTCTTGGTGTAGCTGAGGCTCAGATTTTGTGCCCTCTCAAGCTCTACCTCCCTCATCCTTCCCGCTGTCTGACTCATCCTCTCAGTCTTATCTTCACTGGACAATCATTTCTCCCCCTTTGCATCTCAGTGGAGCGGTTGAGGAAATGTCTGGCTGCTGGCTTTTTTGGCTTACTGTTTGATCACAGAAGGATCAGCTTTAGCCAAATCCTATACTATAGACTCTTTCTTTCTTTCTCTCTCTCTCACACACACATGTAGTTATCTTGGCTGATACCAGTTTCTACACCTAAAAATAGTATTTAATGTACCTGTTAAAGAAGAAATCAGGGAAAGGTGATAGAAAAGAAATAAAACAATTGTTGAAAATGAATGAATATTAAAGTCCGAAATGTTCTAGCAATATTTGCTTAAGTGCTTAAGAAATGTTTATTAAGAGCAATGTTGAAAACAAAACCCTCATTTTAAAATAACCCCCATACTTCAATCACCCGTAGCAAATCAATACAGGTGGAGCTGGGGAGGTGGAGGGTTTCTGAAGCGTACTACAACTGCTACAGTACAACAAGCACTAGCCAAGTATTTAAATGTTAAGCAGCAAGCACAATGACTACTGATAACAAAAAAGAACCAATCAGCTGCGCCATATGATAATGCTGTCATTATGTCAGGTTGAGTTAGATCAGATTGCGCCAACTTTGCATTTAAAATGCTTTTGAAACATTATAAATGTCTGTAATTTTTAATCAATTTAATGTATTTGTAATATAACAAAGCTACATTTCTCACAAAATCTTATCTTCAGGTGAACCCTGTCCAGAGAACGGTCGCAGTCCTGGATCGACCCAGCACAGTTCCCCCAGGAGTGACTTTAACTCCAGAATGTTCTGTAACAACTCTGCCCCCTCTCAAAACTCCGCCCCATCTACCACAGGCTCCTCGCCACCAGACAATGTAGCCAATCAGAATCTGCAACCTAGTGATGTCACCATCAAGCGCAAGGAGAGCGAAGGATTCGGATTTGTTATCATCAGTTCTCTGAACAGGCCTGAAACCGCGGCTGCTGCTGGTAAGGAATCATTATTGTACACTTCGCATGCTTCGACTTATTTTCAATCTGGGACGTTCCTTTACGGTAATAGCTTATTCAGGTTGGAAAAGGGTCATAGTGATTTTAAAAGTGCAGCATGTCCTCATAAACTGGTGTGTTAATAATGGATGCACTTCTATTTGAGGGCTGAAGAGGCTAGTTACAATGTTCTAATGCAGCGCCCACGCTCGTATATAAAAACAGATCCACTAACAGGAAAAGACAGAGTGCAGATAGAGAGCTCTCCCGATGTATTACGTAAAAAGTATTTGTGTGTGTGTGTGTGTGTGTGTTTTGTCAGCTGTGCCTCATAAGATCGGCCGGATCATTGAGGGAAGTCCAGCAGACCACTGTGGGAAGCTGAAGGTTGGAGATCGCATATTGGCCGTCAACAATCAGTCTATAGTCAACATGCCACATGCCGACATCGTCAAACTGATCAAGGATGCGGGACTCAGCGTCACACTCAGGATCATCCCTCAGGAGGGTGAGTTAAAGCCTGTGGAACGGTTTGAAAGGGATTCTTGCGCAAATATTGATTCTGCACTAATTCTGATACTGGAGCAGCTACTGGTAATAGCCATTTTAATGTTAAAAATCTTTTCTTTACCTCGCTTCAATGTGCAGGGACAACTATAAGTAAGCCATTTATTGGTTGACTCCCTTAACATTGCTCTGACTTGTCAAATGGCTCAACCAAAAGTGTGAGTTTGGGCTGGACTACCTGTTTTTCTGAACAAAGGAAGAGGGTGAGGCAGTGTCATTTAAAGAGGACTGTAGCTTTAAGGAGCTATAACTGGAAGTTTGAGATTGTGCTTGAAATGTCAGGGCTAAAATACTATTTAAAATGCTAATAAAAAGTCAAACAGGTTTGTAATGAAATGAGGATGAGTAAATGATAACAGGATTCTCATTTTTGAGTGAACTATCCTTTTGAAATGCAAATTTGCCAAATGGTGTGACAGTGTTGTAGCACAAGCCACCAGAAATCCACTTTAACTATTCATTAACTTTTTTTTGTGCAAGCATGCTTCCTTTCTCATAACAGACAGTACAAGCAAACTGTACTCACGCTCTTCGTTTTTTTTCTCTATTTTCCAGAGACGAACAGCACGCCTTCTGCAGGCAGCTCAGAGAAGCAGAGCCCTATGGCTCAGCCCAGTCCAGTTTGCCAACCCAGCACTGTGAACCAGACCGGTGCTGCACCTTCACCTAACTCCACCCTTCAACCCAACTCTGCACCTCAACACAGCTCCATAACGCAACCAACTTCAGAATCACAACCGAGCCCTGTCACTCAAACCAGCCCTGCCAATCAGCCCAGCTCAGTGATCCAACAGAACCCGCCCATCCAGCCCTCCGCAGTGCCAGTACAGATCTACAGCCATGACAGCAGGCAAGGCACCAACTTAATTACATTACTTAAATATATTTTAAGCTGTTGTACTAGTTTTACCATTGCTCTGGGAAATTTCACAGGGCGGAAACAAGTAATTTCAATAGAAATCTATATGATCGTGAATTTTGTGCGAGGATTTGAGGAACTGCTTTTAAATTGTAAATCTCTACATGGATTATGAGCATTCTTTGCTTGAAATGTTGCTAATGTAACCAGACACTAGACTAATGTATGGTATGACTGATAATAGTAAATAAAAACACACAAAAAAATTCAAATATCATTTTAAATATTTATGGATTTAAACATGATATTGCATCATTGATAGGCGACAATGAACAGGGACGGTTCATTATTTAGATTTGGAATTTCTTTGAATTTACAAATCCTAGAGAACTTTTGCATGAAATATAAACACTGTGCAAGTATTTTTTGGATATTTTATTACATATTGCGCCTATACATGAACATTTTTGTATTTATATGTGCATAATAAATATACACAGAACAGATACATATATTATGTGAACAAAAACCTTTATTTTGAATTAACAGCACTATTATGTTTTTGTTTTTTTGTTAAAGATTACTGTTAATCACTATGAGTTGAAATATTGTACATCCCTAATTATTTGAATGGATAAATTCAAACTTGTTTTGGAATCAAGTTAAAACTCTACAAAAGTTGACTTTTCATGGAGTGAATCTGAACCTCTACGACTCTCAGACTCTCTCTCTCACTATTAGGTTGTTGCGTAAAATCACTTATCTCTTACAGAGCTGAATAATTTACCTACGTGGCTCTTTAAAACAGTTTTTAATCATTTATATACCCTGCAGGGACCAATGATTTCACTTCCTCTCCATGCTCGCTCAAGTTTCAATATGCACCCTAGAGCTCCTCAGGCTTTGCCATTTTCAACAGAACATTATCCTGCATTAAACTTTAAAATTCATTAGAGTGGTAGCTCCGTCAGTGGTAAGTCGGTTTTCACGGCATCTGCTGGAAAACAGACGTAAACAGAGTAAATATTATGAGAGAATCTCTTCATTCTTGTGTGTGTGTGTGTGTATATATATTACAGCTTTTGTTGCTGAAAAAAAAGTTACTGCTTTGAACTGACACATTTTTGCAAACAAGTGTGACAGGACAGTGCCTTAAAAACACCATATAAGTAGTCCAGACAAATGGATTGCAAGTATTCCAAATGTTTGCATATATTCAACATCACCAAATGCCACTGGTTCTGCTCTGATTTTTCAGTTACAGGTCAGAGGTAAAAGCAAGACAGGATGTAAAACCCGATATTCGGCAGCCATTCACTGATTACCGCCAACCCCCAGTGGACTACCGACACCCTCCCGTAGCAGATTACAGACAGCCACCAACGCTTGATTACAGGCACCCCCCACTGCTGGACTACAGGCAGCTGTCCACTGACCCTCGCACCTTCCCCTTACCAGACTACAGGATGCCACAGGTAGCTCTGCTGCCACTCTGTATTCACTCAAACTCTGCAGTAGAAATGTCCACTGATACCATAATTCATCACTGACAGTATTTATTATGCATGTCCATAAAATGTCCATAATGTTTGTGTGCTTGCAGGATTTTGATTTCTTCACGGTTGAGCTGGAAAAGGGTATGAAAGGTTTTGGCTTTAGTATCCGTGGAGGTCGCGAGTATAAGATGGATCTGTTCGTTCTGCGACTGGCTGAAGATGGACCAGCAATACGCAATGGAAGAATGAGGGTGAGATCTATCTGTCCATCCATCCATCCATCCATCCATCCATCCATCATCTGTCTGTTTGTCTGTCCATCCATCCATCCATCCATCCATCCATAATCTGCCTGTCTGTCTGTCTATCTGTCCATTCATCATCTGTCTGTCTGTCTGTCCATCCATCATCTGTCTGTCTGTCTGTCTGTCCATCCATCTGTCCATCCATCCATCCATCATCTTTCTGTATGTCTGTCTGTCCATCCATCCATCATTTGTCTGTCTTTTTATCTGTCTTTTTAACTGTCCTTCTGTCCATCCATCCATCCATCCATCCATCATCTGTCTGCCTGTCCTTTCCATCCGTCCATTCTTCCATCCATCTTTTCATTCATCCATCCATCATCTGTCTGTCTGTCTGTCTGTCTTTCTGTCCATCCATCTGTCCATCCATCCATCATCTGTCTGTCTGTCTGTCTGTCCTTCCATCCATCCATCCATCCATCCATCCATCATCTGTCTGTCTGTCTGTCTGTCTGTCTGTCTATCTATCTATCCATCCATCCATCCATCCATCCATCCATCATCTGTCTGTCTGTCTGTCTGTCCTTCCATCCATCCATCCATCCATCCATCATCTGTCTGTCTGTCTGTCTATCTATCCATACACCCATCTTATCCTGTTCTATTGCTTGTTCAGCTCATATCCGTAATGAAGCTGTCATAGCTAATATGGGTATATAGGGTATTCTACTTCTCAGTACAGCCTTTCATATTTAGTCCATTACCTGCAGATCACACACAGTGACCATTCCCTTCCATTCAATAGCCTCAGTTCTGATTATAAACATCATCCTGTCTTCTTCTGGGGCGTGAATATATCCAGTGCACAAAATGCCTTTTGAATCTATAATTAGTTTGTGGTGGAACAGACCTGTGGTATTTAAAAAGTCCATTAAGCATGAAGTCATACAGCCCCCAGCAGACACTACGGCTGCTGCTGTAAATTTCCCCACATTCTCTCTAGATGCACCAAAAACACAAGAGTAGCTGTGATACTTTTACTAACACTTTCCACCCCAGAGGTCAGAGGAACCAGCCCCAGACATAGCGTAGGAACAAAAAAACGAGACACTCCTTGTCAGTAATGAGAGAGTTGAGGGTCATACTGCTCTCTGCCCCTCATTCAAACAAGATCTTAATGAGTCATAAAAAACTTGCCGCCCACCACTGGCAGCGACCTGCTCAGACTTCCACATTATCCAGACCATTTGAGAGGAATTCTCCATTTGTTACTATAATTGGCTCATTCTTTTTCCCGAGCCTCTGGCCAATTACTCCAGAGACACAAGTTCAATGCACCTACATGCTCTGTATTCGCTTTTCCTGTTTTAGTGGTGCCAGTATTTTCATAATTATGCAACTGTTGTCTTTATTATAATTTAATAACAGGAATATTGCTCTCAGCAAATGATCTGACAGTAGTTTTCTTGAAATGTATAGTTAAAGGCGGTGGATTCGCTACACAAGTGGCTTTTTGATGGCTGTGCTTTAATGAAGATGAGTTTAAAAACACAACTGCTGCTAGAAATAGTAAGATAAAACAAATGACGAAAAAACATTCTTTGGTGGGCAACTAATTGTATTAATATTGATAATACCGGCTTCCTTTGTATCAAAGAAGGGCAATTAACCAGTCCCTCATTATCTTCAATAGTCATACACCTTCCTCACAGTTGATGAAGAGCTCATAGGAACCTTTTACCCATAATTCATTCCTCCAGCTATGTTAATTCTGAAATTAATTAGTACTCGATCTCATTCATGACTTCTAATGCTGATTAGCGCTTAACCGAAACAGCTGACATGAGTTATGGACCTATATTGATCCTACTGAATAATTATCCTCAATAAATGATAGTCATATTAATTTTATCATTAAAACCAGAGAGGGTGCAATTCAAAGCTGTCAGAAAATAATTACTGCTGTTCTGTCACATCTGTCTTCGGTATCTGAGATCTGGAGTGTAGGCTGTTTGTTCAGAATTGATTTCCTATCCAAAACACTTTTTCAAATCGTGTTTTTGTCTGTTTTGCAGGTTGGTGATCAGATCATTGAAATAAATGGGGAGAGCACGAGGGATATGACCCACGCCCGGGCCATTGAGCTCATCAAATCGGGTGGCCGTAGAGTTCGCCTGCTGCTCAAGAGAGGCACAGGGCAGGTCCCTGAATATGGTAGGTCTACACAGGCAGTCTGAACACGTACCTTACTGCTCGCAAATGTCCACAGTATTAGCTGACTTAGTTTACAGGGTCTCAAGAGATGGAGTAACCGTCCGTTTGTCTCATTACAAGACAGATCTTTGGAGGAGGTGATAGTTTATTGGGTAATGTATATAGAAATGTGTAATATAGCAGATTGGCAGAAGATGACAGCATACATTTAGAAATACGTTGTTAAATAAGTTATTCACACCAGGAGGACAATATGTGCAGTTGACAGGTTTTATTTTATATTAATATTCTGCTTCTCAATAGGAATCTCCAGTAAATCATTTTAGAAAAAGGTCACTCTCAGTAACAGGTTTTCTCAATTGCTTAAGCTCATTTTTTGGAACAGTCCTAAAGTGGTCATGAACTGCCTTTGTTTTTGTATTTGTTACTGTTATCTAAGGTCCACTTATAATGTTATAGATTAGAAGACACATATATTTAATGTTAAACAGGATGTTTTTAAAACTCATTGCTTAAAATAACCCTGTTCTGAAGTGTTAACAATTTTATTTAGGCTATGAGCCTGTAATTTAGACCTGT
>JAUMHI010000037.1:10846180-10861378 GCA_032359435.1 Enteromius unitaeniatus | reverse complement strand
GACATTGTCAAAGCAAATGCATTTTTTGTAGAGTACCAGCAAAGATTCTGTGTGCATATGAATGAGTTAGATCACTACAAACACTATGATTCGGATTAAATACAACATTTTATGAGTAAGAAACAAGGCATCCTAATACCAGAAAAAATACTCTATGCAAGTACGCAACTGCCGAAGTTTTAGTGCATTTCATTGTACATCTATTTTTCACTAGTATATTGCTAACAAACCTCTGTACTCAAGGGGGTGACAGAGTTACCTTCAAATGTCTTTCTTATTGTGTTGTAAAGGTGCCAATTTTGGGGGGTAAAATGTATTTACTTAGATATCTACGCATTCCAAATTTAGCGTGAGGGCAAAAAATGTAACCATTTTGACTTCAGGGTTATATGAAAGTCCGTTTCTTTCACTGAATAAATTTTTGACTTTTTATTTTGTCATGTTCTTTTGTTGTGAGTTGTGAGATATAAACTCGCAATTCCAAGTAATAAAGTCAGAATTTTAAGATATAAAGTTACAATTCTGAGTTATAAAGTGTTATATCGCGGAAATTCTTCGGAATATTGCATATAATTTTTTTAGAATTGTGAGATAATTTCGAGTTATAAAGTCAGAATTGTGAGATATAAAGTCACAATATGAGAAAAAAGTAAGAATTGCATGCCATAAAGTTGCGACTTCATATATCACAATTCTTTCCTTTTTTCTCGTAATTGCGACATTATATCAGAATTGTGAGATATAAACTTGCAATTGCGAGTTATCAAGTCCAATTTTGATTATGTTCTCAGAATTGTGACTTTTAAATCTTGCAATTCTGACTTTATAACTCACAATTCTGACTATATATCTCGCAATTCTGACTTCATAACTCGCAATTGCAAGGTTATATCTCACAAATTTGTATCATGCAATTCTGAAAAAAAAAGTCTGAATTGTGAGATAAAAAGTCACAATAACCTTTTATTTTTTTATTCAGTGATGGAATCGGACTTCCATAGGTTCAAGTTAGTATGCTCGGTTTGAAAGTGTTTTCTATGTTGTACTTTATAAAGCTGTACTTTATCCACCATTTTCCTTAAAGCCTAAGGGTGAGCCTTCCTGGTTAGCTATACGCTTTGGGTAAATAACGAGGATAATAAAAACATGCAATAAGCGGTAAAACTGTTTGCACTACAAACCAGTGTGTCCATAATTAAAATAACACATTAAAATAACATAAGACAGCAATTTTCAATATCAAGCAGCAAAACAAACTGTTTTGTACAGTTAAATATAGCTGAACACAGATGAGACCGGGAGCTTTACCCATAGAATTCACATATGGCGGCGCCTATTTTTACATCGCTACTAGTAGCAACTAACCCTTTAGTCTTTGAGCGTTGGTTAAAGACTTTTCAAAATTTTAGCTTTATTACAAAAGCTGGCCCTTGAAAACAACACTGATGCCAAATTATGCTAAGAACACATGAAGAATGCGATCATGAATATCATTGAACATCACATTTTGCAACTCAACAACAAGAAAACGTTGATAAACTTGTGTAGTTAGCAGCATTTGCATTCATGTACTTGTTTAGGCTATGTTTCTGGCCTTGGGGTTTCTTTTTCTTTGTCATTTTGTAGAGTAGCGAGTTTGTCTAAAGAAAGGATAATGTCAATGCTTTCACACTGCTTTTCCACTGGTTTTGTCTTGAGTTTGCCAAATGCTGAAGAGATGTTACCTACATGATAAATAACATGATTTAAAATGAGAAGATTTATCGGTAAAGCCATGGAGGCAACGCAATGCCCAAAAGGTGCTCTGTATCACTGTGTAGAACTGAAAGAACAGCGTGGTTCATCCTGTACAGCTAAAAACTATAAATATGACACTATGTACTATGACCTAGTCACAAAAACTGTAAGTGAGCTATTTTTATGAAATGCAACTCAATGGATATATACTTACTTTTGCAGAGCTCTTGTTTACTGTATGATATTTACTGAAATAAATAAAACCTTGACATGGTGTAAAGTATTCAAAGTAAAATGCAAGTGTTTTGTGAGTGTTTTACTTAATTGCCAGTCTACACCGATTTCCTCCTGCGCGATTAACTGTGTGATTATGCAACCGGTGGTTAAAGGGTCTTTGTCTGAAAGGAGATGCTGGGTAATAGTGACATAATTACACGTTTGGTGAAAGAAAAAAAAAACTTCACATGCTGAACTTTGATCACTGTGCAAAACATTACATGATATTTAATGCAGTTCTTAGCCATACCGTTTTGTTTTGGGGTTTATGCCTAAATCCATTTTATTTTTCCTGTAAGAGCGATTGCGTAAATTTTATTCATCTCATCTGCTTCTATTTACTTTTAGCTTTCAAAAACAGCTTGTTTCTTGTTATTGTAAACTGATGTGTTACCATATTATTTGAATGTATTATCCTAATTACAGTATGAGTGTGCATATATTAGTTTGGAGTTCAAATATGTTTACTGTTTACTGCATGTTGTTATCCTTCTGGTTATTTCTCTGCAGCTGGCAATCAACCAGAAATTTTACATATTCGCAGAAAACGGTTTACTACCGCATTGAAAAATAATGAGGTGGATACATGCAATTTATTTCTCTGACGGCAAACCAGAATATCAGCATTCATTGCTTCGTTAATACAATAAATCATTTTAAAAAGTAGATCTTTTGTATTTTTATGTTTTTACCGTCACTTTTGATCAATTTAGTAGGGAAGTCTGTTTTCCCCACTCAATTTTTCCTCAGAATTCTGTTACAAGTGCAAAATTGCGAGAAACAAACTCAAATTGTGCATTTATATCTCGAAATAGACTTTTTTCTAGGAATTGTTTATACCTCAACTTTCTGACTTTATCAGATGCAAATTGCAAGTCAGAATTGTGAGATATAAACTCAAAATTCTCAAAACGTATCAGTCTTTTCCCCTCTCAAAATCTAATTTTATAGCCCACAGTTGCAAATTTATAATTCACAAAAGGAAAAAAGAAGGAATGCAAGGAAAAGAAAGAATGGAAGATATAAAATGCAAGAAAACAGTCAGAATTATGAGGTTTTTATCTCACAATTCTAAGAAAAATAAAAGTCAGAATGAGGAAGATAAATAGTCACAATTACTTTTTAAATTTAACCCTTTTTATTCAGTGATAGAAAGGGGCTTCCATAATTTAATGCACTCATGCTGAATAAAACTTTTGAAATAAAGGAAGAAAAAAAAGGGAAAATTCAGCTGAGAAATCTTTGGAATTATTGTGCTGAGGCATATATTCTTGTTAAAAGCATAAGCAAATGTCAATGTCTTGGTGGGAAGGCCTTTAGATCTCACAAAAGCATTCCAGTGGAACTGTGGACTTTGCAAGCTAAAAGTTTTTTCTTTTTAAGTTTCAGATCTTAAAGTGAAGTACTTACATTCTGCTACAGAACCCAAAATTCTTTAGTCCTGCTGACTCTAGCTGTACTAAGAAAATACAATTGTACTTCCTCTGGCAAAAAAAAACTTGGTTTGGCACTGTCTTTTCGGTTAAATGTTTCTGAGAAGGTTCCAGGTTTTGACAACAAGCTTTATTTTTGAGTCCATTATCCTTGTGTTCGGTATATTTGGTCATAGCAGTCTTTGAAGTATGTGCCTACAGAAAATGGCTTTCAAAAATAAACCCTTACCGCAAGAAATACCCACAGAATTATGTGACAACTAACCCCTGCTATTCTCATAAAGTAGGTTACTAATATGAGAAATAATTACTTGGCATTAGTACAGACATTCATAACTACGTGACATTTGTAGGGAGAACCCGTTAAATAGCAACCGAATACCACTCATGAGACGTGACATTTCCATTCAGAAATTAAAAACGAATCCCGTCATACATTTCTTATGTCACGTGCCACTAAAGTAATAGAGACAAGTTGAATTGGATTAGGCATTTTGGAATATATTAATGCAATATAATCATGACAAGATTAAATGTTATCCTAATATTGCAATATGCATTTTAATTGATTATTATGTGACACTATAAAAAGCACATTGCGGTGCATGTGATTCCTTCTATAGCCGGTAGGTAGCAGTACCTGCTGTAATATAATCACCCGTTCCTCCGCGCCGGCAGGGGGCAGTGTGACGCAATGACGCTCGCAGCCCAGAAGTAGAACGAGCCTCAGAAGTGAAAGGCGCAAAATAGCGTGTGCTAGCGCCATTGGCTAGCAGTTGTGATTTTACAGACAACATGGACTGGTAAATATGAAGTTTATTACGCGGTTATTGTTGTATGACTATTATCTGACTGTTTGGGCTACTTGGCTTGCTTCGTAATTTACGTAATCGTACGTACGGCTCCACATGGCAGTTGACACTGTCTGTAACGTAACAATAACACACGACAGAAAATGAGATATAGATTTTTATGGACTATTAATTGCTAAACATATGCAGCTTTAGTGTTGTTTTATGTAAATACAGCACTGACGGGGCTTTAATGTTGTTTAAAAAGTACTTAAGCTGCGTTTTGACAGTGCATAGCTAGATGTTAATGTTATTTGTTATATGAAAGTATTTTACTGTGTGTGTGTGTGTGTATATATATATATATATATATATATATATATGTGTGTGTGTGTGTGTGTGTGTGTGTGTGTATACAGTAGTTAATCTAAGGACAGAAGAATCAATGTTCAACTGTATTTGTGAGCATGTGGCATAAATAACCTAATGTTATATTCTAGATGATGAGGATGATGATGTATTTCTGGTGCTTGTATTTTGCACAGGAATCAGACCTGGTTGAGTCCAGTGGTTCGGGACGATGAGGTGACCCGTGCTGCCCGCAGAAAGAGTTCACACAAAAAAGTTGCATGTATCCTTTCCAAAATCAGAACTTAAGTTTGTTGACATAGCACTTTGCTCTGCAGATAGTTTCAAAGCAGCGGTCAGTGGTACTGAAATACATCCGTCTTCAATTTTAGCAATAAGCAGCTCTACGTAATAATGGCATTATTTAGCTTAAGGCTTATTTCAGTTCAGTGAGTGTTAACATTTCGAAGGTTAGTGATTATAAAACGAATAGCTGCTCTACGGAAGACATTAGTGTTGATAAAGTCCGTTAAGGTCAGGTTTTCTTGGTCTCAGAAGTGTATATCTGTGCTGAAACTGTTAGAAACATGTTGGAAGTAGTTTTTTTCCTTTATTGTGTGTTAAGTCCCACTGTCACAGGATGAAGGTCATGGCGCCAGCACTACCCCTGCTAGACCACTACTGCGCCAAACACCTGGATCTCTCCTCAAACAAACTTGTACGTAAACAGCATTTGCTCTTTATCTGTATAGATATATATACTGCATCCAAAAACACTCGGATTCAGAAATGGCCAAAAAAAGTAATAATAATAAAGTATAATTATTGTTGCTATGAATTAGTGCACCCAAGAAGGTTTTTGTTTATCAGTGTGCACTGTCTATTATTTATATATATATATATATATATATATATATATATATGCAAACATGTGCATGTATATATTTAAGAAAATGTTATGTTTATTTATATTTCTGTAAATATAACAGCCTGAATCCTTTAGTAATGTTTTACATTTGTTAAGAGTGGTCAGTACTGATATAAATTTGTTGATTCAGACGGCTTCAACATTTTCAGCAGTTTATTTGCTGCGGTTTCATAAAATATGACAAGTACTCCATAATTTTTGGCCCCAAAGTTTTATTTGTAGTACACCGTGTGAAGACTTTTTGGGTATAATATGTGACAGTTCTGGTGTTTTGTTTGACTGTAAATTATGTACAGTCACCCCAAGAAGTGCACTCAGGAACCCAGATGTGTCGGCCATTTTTGGGACAGGAAGCAGAACTCCTCGTTTCGTTAACACGCCTCGTGCTAAAGGCAGTCTGAGCATGGTGAGAGACCTACATTTATATGATTTATCCTATATAGGCATCCTGACTGCATTTAATTATCTTGTCTGTAACTGGGGTTTTTGTTTGTTGACACGTCAGAACTTGGATGACAGTGATTGGACAAACAGTCTTTACCCGTCTCCTCTGTCTGGGCTGGTGGACACCAGCTTCACTGAGGATGTCAGCATGAGCGCTCTCATGCTAAAGGAAGACGATCCGGGAGAGGCTGGTAAATAATCATCATCACCACAAATAAAGTGACTGGTTTACATGATTCCTGATTTCACACTCTCACTTTTTCTTCTCCCAGCTTCTCTTAGTTTGTTTCCTGATTTTCTGCAGTCATATTTACGTCATGCGTCCACAGATGTGTTCGATCTTTTAGAGGAGTATGAGGCTCTCTGTCAAGATAAGGTATGTGCCTCGTAGCTCATAGACTGACTGTGAATTTCAGAATCATATGATTTAAATTAAGAGTTATATTTCATTATATGTAGAGATCGATATATTCATGCGTGTCTCGTCAGTAAAGCCGGTTCTTTGATTAGCAGTAAATCGCCAGTTAATACACAGATCACTGACAAGCTACCCCAATGAATCACTGAACGCGATATTGATGTGTATTTACTGCTGCTCCATTTGAAAACAGCTGGTCATTTTAACGCTAATCAAAGAACTGGCTTTTCTAGCGACATGTGCATAATATATCGCCCAGTAGGGGCCAATTTGGCGTCGTACGATGTCTAATGTGTAACATCGTGATGGATGATGGTATCGTCTATCGACCCAACCCTATCGCCCAGCTCTACATTAAGTAGAAATGTGTAAATAAATATATATACAGCAACTAAACGGTTTGAATGGTAGCTAAATGAAAATGTTGGCATGGCAAGCTGTAACAAATTCTCCTCGAGATTTGTAATGTGCTCACATGTATTGTAGGTTAGTATGTTGCAGAAAATGGTTCTTCGATCGGCCCCTGGTCAGCAGAAATCCTCCAAGACAGTCAGCATTACCTGGTTGCTGCAGCAAGAGATGGTGACTTGGAGACTCATCACTTCACTGTACAGGTACTACACTCTCATACACTGCTGTTCAACGTAAAATGAAGGAATTAATCATTTTATTCTGCAAGGATTCATTAAATTGAGCAAAATTGGCAGTAAATACTTTTTTATAATGTTACCAAAGATTTCTATTTTAACTAAGTGTTGTTTTAAGTCTCTCTTCGTTATTACATTTTTAAAAAGATTGCATTACAGTTTACTTAGAAATATTAAGCAACACAACTGCTATTTACTTCTTAAATATTGTTATAATTCTCTCAAATACAGAGACAGAATCCATACTGTTTTAGAGGAAGACATCATGATGGATATAACTGTAAGTGCATTTGTGTTACATTGTACTGAAAACATGAATGTCATTGCATTATAGTACACAATGTAAAACTGTATGATGGCACAATTAGGATACAAGTCGTCTGCGGTAATATTGCAATTGTTGTGTTAACTATGTGCGATTTGACACTATCAAGTATTTAGCAAAAAACATTTGTAACACCCCTACAGAGGGCACTCATTACTTGAAGACTAGACTAAGTGAACTAGTGAGTATTTTGACAACCAAATCAATTCCAGAAGCATGAATGAATAACTATTTAAATGATTCGGTTCAATTGCAATGACTTTTTTGTTAATGGGGACCTACTGGCGGCTTTAGTTTGACATTTAAAGTATCTTTTTATGTAAATAATAAAAACTTTTTTTTATATATATATAAAAACATTATTCATTTGTAATTGCAGGTTAAATGCACTCATGCCTTGCATTAAACATTGTGTAAATACATTTAAATGCCATTTCAGATGCAGCTTCTTTCTCCTCTGCCTTTCAAAGATGTATTTTGTTGATACTGATTTTATTTGCTCGGTAACAGCTCAAATTCTGTTTAAATTCTAAGTCTAATTCACTGACGAATTTGATACAGAAGATAATGCATGCTTTATAAAGGTGAAATGCTCATAAATAGTATATCAATAGTAATCAATTAAAACTTATTGGAAATATTAGTTTATATACGCGTTAACAGACTATAATACAAAATATAAAGAATATCTAAAATTATTGGAACACAATAACACACAGCAAAATATCATCTAATTATCGTTATCAATAAAATCCCAGAAAATACAGAGAGGTTATGTTTTGTGTTTATTGCTGTGACATTCATACTTTAATGGTGACTTAAGCGTTTATATATTTTGGAGCCACTGCCTATGAACTTGTGGTTGTATTTTCTCTGGAGATGCCCACTGAGAGTGAGAAGACAGTAATGGAGCAGTTCTTCCAGAAGGGTAACATGGTGCGACAGAGCCAGGTACTCATGCATCCATTTACACCTGTCTTTCTTGTTGCTGCATGGAAAAAACACTTTGCTCAGTGTGTGTGTGTGTGTGTGTGTGTTTTTATTTAGCTGGTGGTGGATTGGTTGGAGAGTATCGCCAAAGATGAGATAGGAGACTTCTCTGATAATATTGAATACTACGCCAAATCAGTGTATTGGTGAGTGGTATCACAGCTTATTGAACATTTCTGAACTCCGGTTGGAATGTAGGAAGATGTTTTATGGTGGATTGTTCGTGTTTAGGGAGAACACACTCCACACCCTGAAGCTGAGAAGAAATCAGTCCAGTGGTGGTTTCAGCAGACCACTGGTCACAGAACTGGATCCCGACGCTCCCATCAGACAGAAGAGACCACTGGCAGACCTGGACAGAGAGGATGACACTCGCCTGCTCAAAAACCTCTTCAACCTCATACGAGCTGGCATGACTGATGAGGTGAGTTTTCTGATAGGGTTTGTTACAAGGGATGGGTGGTTTAGAGTTGAGTATTGTAACACTACAAAACAATTAATTGATTAATTACATGCAACCAAAAGCAGAACAATTCATTTTTACAAATAGCAATTTAAAAACATTCAAAAGTTCAAAACTGTCTCCAGGTTCTGTGTTGACAAATCTAAGCACATTTTTTTTCTTTAGAAGCAAAGAACTGAATACTGAAAATGTCACTGTGTGTCTTTGCTACTCTGTGTTTGTGTGTAGGCTCAGAGGCTGTGTAAGCGCTGTGGTCAGGCCTGGCGTGCTGCCACTCTGGAAGGCTGGAAACTGTATCATGACCCCAACATCAACGGAGGTCAACACACGCACATACTAAATACGTTAATATCACTTATTTTAAATAGGACTTAAAGAGATGAAAGTTCTGTTATCATTTATTCACCCTCGTTTTCTATTTGACTTTAATTCATATTTGATATTTTTTATGAAACCAGTTACTTCCCAAAGTCCTGGTAAACATAATCTGTATGACTGAGTGGTGTGTTTCTGAAGAGGCATGAATGCTTTATATGGGTTTAGAATGACGAGAGCGAATGAATAATGGCAGAATACAATTTTCAAGTGAATTATCCTATAATAAAGGTTAAAATGTGACTATATGTCTCCATCCATGTTGTAACTGTAGTGTGATTCATTAATTGAACACATGGTCCAGAAATGTAAACATACATAATATATAGCCCTTATTTTTAAAATGTCATGTTAGTTATTTAACTATAGTCACTAGTCCTAGTTATCAATACTGAATTTTTAAAAGTGAGTACAGTTGCTTAAAGTCCAGTCATTACATTGTTGTGGTGAACCCTGGTTTAGTGTGTGTGTGTGTTTAGGAGATGGAGAGCTTCAAGCAGTGGAGGGGAATCCGCATCGAAGTGTGTGGAAGGTTTGCTGTTGGAGAATGGCAGAGGAGGTGAGGAAACTAGATCAGTGGGATATTTGGGGAAAATAACTAATAAATGTATATGCAGTGTTTCTCAAACCAAAAAACATGTTGTCTTTTATAATGCCCTGTTTTCTCGCACAGTATACATAGCTTTTATACATGATATATAGCCTTTATAATATATATACCTTGTTCTGGGTAACATAAAGTCTTGAAATTTATTGAAAATGAATGAATAATTAAATTAGTTGAAATGTCTGTGCTTAACACAGGTTGGGTTTTTTTGTCATTTTGAAAGATTCTGCTTGTTTTGCTGTTTTAGGAGCAGTTTAACAAATATGAAAGAGCTATCTATGCTGCACTAAGTGGAAACCTCAAACAGGTAAGGTCACCTAGCTGCTTTTACACATTGTTATTCTTTCTTTCCTCTTATTTTTAGTCATTATTTGTCGTCTATTTCTGCAGCTGCTACCCGTGTGCGAGTCGTGGGAGGACACAGTGTGGGCGTATTTCCGGGTGATGGTGGACACTCTGGTAGAGCAGGAGATCTGTTCTTCTGGTCTGGGCAGTGAAGAGCTGGAGGAGCTGCCCAGAGAGTTCCTAGAGACCAAGTATGACTATAAACATCCTCTAAATTCCATCTTCTATATGGTCTTCATGTCCTTTTCTAGTAAGTGATTAATTCCATCATGTGGCGTTTTTTAGTTGGACATTGGAGAAAGTCTTCGAAGAGCTTCAAGCAACAGAATCCAAAGTAAGAGTGGATGAATGAGGTTTTCTTTTTAAAAGACTGAATTGATGGAAATTTTTTATTTCCTGATCTTTTCACACGTTACGTTGACAGAAGGTTCTGGATGCAACCAAGGAACATTACCATTTGATTCAGAAGTTTGTTATTCTTGGAGATCTTGATGGTATGCTTCAAGATTGGAAAAATGTCCGTTTTTCTATGCGAAATGTTTTTCTTTTTAAGGTTAATGTTTAACTTGTGTTGAAAGGTCTTCTGGAGGACTTCAGTGATTGGATGGGAAGAAGTACAGCTTTGCCGGCTCATCTGTTGCGCTTCATGTCACATTTAGTGTTGTTTTATCACAGTTTGGGCATGCAGCTCAAGGTATGTGCATTATATACTTTTTTTTTTTTTTTTTTTGTAGATCATATTTTAAAGCTTATACAGAAAAATATATTAAAATGTTTGTTTAAAAACACTCTGGTCTGTGTTTGTCAGGAGGAGGTGTGTGTAGATGTCCTGAAGGCCTACATCTCACTGTTAGTAAAGGAAAAACAGGTGGATCTCATTGCGTTTTACGTCAGTCACCTTCCTGCTGACATGGCCGTGTCACAATACGCCCAGTTCCTGGAGGAAGTCACTGAGACCGAGCAGCGCAAACACTGTCTGGAGCTGGCAACACAAGCAGGTGAGGTCAAAGGGAGTTTTAGTTTTCAATAATAACTGTGCGGACATGAAATGTTTATTACATTGTTATTACGCACTTATTAAATAGTTTTTGTGGTGTTTAGGTTTGGACGTAGCAGCAATCACGAAAACAGTAGTAGAGACCATCAGAGAGAGAGACACAGATGAGTTTTCCCACCATGACCTGACCCCTGTGCTAGATACAGCAACTACAGTGGTAAAAAAAATCAACTGCTGACTGTTAATATAGAAATCTAAATCCAAATAGCAATAGAATTCACACAAAACTCTGTATCTGTTCAAACAGGAGGATCAGCAGAAGATTGATGTCATTGACTGGCTGGTGTTTGATCCCACTCAGCGAGCTGAAGCCCTTAAACAGAGCAATGCCATCATGAGAAAGTTCTTAGGTGACACTTTTGCAGCTAAATTATTATGTTACAATTAGTGCTGTCAAATGATTATTCACATCCAAAAGATAAGTTTTTGTTAAAATAATATATGTGTGTGCTGTGGATATTTATACAAATACATACACACACATACATGTATATGTTTACATATAAATTCTAACATGTAATCTAACTTATATGAATATAAATACAAACTAGTAAATGCATATACAATTACCAAAATGTATTACTGCTGTCAAATGATTAATAGCGATTAATCACATACAAAATAAGTTGTTTGTGTAATATATGTGTTTACTGTGTTAATATTTATTATGTGTATGTACATATATATAAATACAATCACACATATATTTGTATCTACTTCAGAAAAATATGTAGTGTTTATATATATATATATATATATACTTGTAAATATTTTCAAAATATACATAATAGAAATACACAGTACACACACACACATATTTTATGCAAATAAAAACTTTTATTTTGTATTTATCATTTGACAACACTTAATAAGATGTAATTGATTAATTAATTAATCATTTTATTCTACATTTATTTTTTTCGGTCAACATTTGGATATGGTAAAATGTGCAAAAAAATGTGGTTCATTGGCATTTTCTAATCGTCACTTATCGTAATTCTAACCATGAAATCAGAATACGATAATAAAACAAACATAAACAGACAATACTGTCTTCGAGATTATTCATACATAATTAACCTTTTTACCAATAGTTAAAATCTTTCTGAATTTAATTTAAAAAATGCATTTTCCAAAACATACAGTACTTTATACCATTCAAATTTTAAAGTTTACAAGTGTATTTCTAGGTCTTAATTAGGTCGGTTAGCTCAGATTAGGAGCATTGCTGTTTAATTTATTTACATCTAGTGTTCTTCTTTCGTCGTAGCATCTAAGAAGCATGACGCTGCTAAGATGGTCTTCTCCAAAGTGCCGGAAGATTCCATGCGGGAAATCTGCCGCCAGTGGGAGGAGCAGGGCATGGACACGCCCCTTCCCGCAGAGGATGCGAATGCTATTCGTGAGCATCTGTGCATCCGCGCCTATCTGGTAAGGAGCTGCATCTTCAACGAATTATTTGTCACTGTTTTGAATGTAGTTAAAGTGAGATGATCTTACCACGTAAGCTTACGTTCTCCCACCCCCCACAGGAAGCTCACGAAGCATTTAATGAGTGGTTCAAGCACATGAACTGTCCTCCGGTGAAACCCACAGCTCCTGCTCAAGCCAAGTTTACAGAGAAGGTGGCCCATGAGATGAAAGAAGCCGAGTATAAGGTCAGAACAGACTGTTCTCAAAAGTGCAGACGACTACTCCGTGGTGAACACTGCTAGCTTTTATCTTTAATGGCTTTTCTTTGTCACTTCCTCCAGATGGAGTATGAGAACTGGCAGGGCCGTCTGGGAGCGCTCACAGAGGATGTGAAGGAGAGGATATATAATGTGCTCCTGTTTGTAGATGGAGGCTGGATGGTGGATGTCAGAGAGGTGAATAGGTTCTTCAGTTATTTTAACGGTTTGGCACACAAATAATTGGACTCATTTTAATGTAATGTAGGATGTTCTAGATTCACTGTGTATGTGTGTTTTTGGCAGGACACCGAGGAAGACTCTGAGCGCGCTCATCAGATGACTCTGCTGCGGCGTTTGTGTCTGCCCATGATGTCTTTCCTCCTGCTAACTGTACTGCAGCGCACTGAGCGCCACCAGGAGAGTCTGCGTCTGGCTGACATCATCGCGTCTGACCAACATCGACTCTACGAGGTGTGATGTCAGAGCACTTTAGAAAGTGACTGTAAATATGTGACCACGAAGCACAAAATAAGTACCACCGGTATATTGTTAGCAATAGCCAAAAATACATTGCATGGGTCAGAATTCTTGATTTGTTTGACCTTCTATGCCAAAAATCATTAGGATATTAAGTGGAGATCATGTTCCATGAAGATATTTTGTATATTTCCTAAAGTAAATATATCCCCCAAAAATTCCAAAAAGTAATATGCATAGCTAAGAACTTCATTTGGAACTTTTAAGGGTGATTTTTCTCAATATTTTGTTGCACCCTCAGATTCTAGGTTGTCAAATAGTTGTATCTCAGACAAAAATCGTCCTGTCCTAACAAACCATAAGGTACAAAGCTCATTTATTCAGTTTTCAGATTATGTATAACCCTCCATGTCAAAACAGATGTACTCTTGTGTTTGGTTTTGTGGTCACCTATAGTCATGAATATCACATGTCAGTAAGACTATATTGACTAAATTTGCTCTCACAAGAGATCATAAGATAACATAAGTGCTCGTGTTAAATATGATGTTTTAACGTTGGTTCATCTGACCTGTCTTTCATTTTGCCAGGTTTTCTCTAAAGACGAGCTGCAGAAGTTTCTTCAGAAGATGAGGGAATCCTCTCTACTCCTGCTGGATAAAGGGCTGGATCCGCTTGGATATGAGATTCAGCCCTAGACACCGTTTGTCCCTCATGCTGTTTATGTCCGCAGGGAAAAAAAAGAAAAGCTTTGTGATTTTGTATTTGAATAAAGATTCATTGTTTTGATTTACGTGGAGAGTTTTTGTGAGTCAGACTGATATTTCATCTTTCTTCTTCAAGAAGAAATTTTTGTATTTTATTAAATCAAATACCAGACAATTTCTTCTAATCTTTAATAACTTGCATGAGCATATTCTACATGCTTAACCCTAACCAATACTTAAACTTTTAATAAGCAGCAGTTTGAGGCAAAAGCCATAGTTATTGGTTTGATGATACTGGGAATTTTATCTTAAAGTGTGACCACAAAAGCAAAAGAATTTAAGGATAAGGTAATAAGGGTATTTACACAATACTCCTCAAGAAACGATCCAAATAAATGAGTGATACAAAGGGTTGGTACACCAACATTAGGCTTGTGGATGTGCCTGTAGGCTATAGTAGGATTGAGTTTCACACTTTTTGCTCCAATGAACATTTTTTGGGGGTAACTATTTTATATTAAACAGAAACAAATGTAGAAAAATGCGTTTTGCTGGTTTATGTTGGTCACTTGCTGGAATAGGACAGGAAACTTAACCAGCATATGCTATTTTTTCAAGAGGTAGGCCTATAGGATGCGATTTTTGTTTGATTTCATGTATGTTAAGTTATATTTTTCTTCTCGTTTTCTTCCGTAGACGTGTGTTTTAGAGGTTTTCTAAACAGGAAATCGCTCCGAACCTGTCCGAATCATTCAGACTGAATCTCAAATCGATTGAAACTTACTTGCAGACGCGTAGAACCGATTCGTTGAAAAGAACCGAGTAAAAAGATTCGTTGATTCTAATTACAAACAGCTGACAGAAAATACTACGACTTTACTGCCGCCTTTATTGAGCTTTTCCAACCAGTGACAGACAGTGGCTTAAACACAAAGAATGCGGACACCCATATTATTGGACTTATCACAGTTCTCCAGTGGAATTGCGAGTTCATCCGTCAAATCTGAATTAATCTAAACGGATGGAGGACCCAGAACCTGCAGATGGCATACAACTCACACAGCATCTCCGCATCTGTAAGTTAATGAAAAACCAATTTGGGATGGTTTTTACTGACCTTCACGCTGACTACATAACCATATTTCACAAACACAGAA
>JAUMHI010000037.1:10820576-10845636 GCA_032359435.1 Enteromius unitaeniatus | reverse complement strand
AATAAAACAACTGTGCAAACTAAAAGTTAAACCATCTGTGTGTGTTTCCTGACTATTAAAACAAAGTGTGTTTAATGTTCAAATGTTTAATATGAAAACATATTTGATGTGATTTTTAAGAACAGACACAGGAAGTAAATTATTCATCTCAGATCATTATATTAAAACTTTAAAAAAAAAAGTTTATTCAATTGTGCTATTAGTATACTTCTTTAAACAAAAATAAATTGGAAAATATACTTAGTCATCTTTTTATGTACTTTCTATAAATCAATTAAATTAAAACAAATTAAATAAATTAGAAATGTAATAAATTAATTTAAAATGAATCATTGTATTTGAAAGAATCACTCAAAGACAGTTGCTTGTTTCATTTCATGTCTGTTAATAAACTGATAAAATGAATGACAGCTTTTGTACTTTGCCTATTTTAAGCAACAAGGAACGAAGCAAGAGTCAAAAACTGTTTTTCTCATCCTCATCATAGTAATCATCTTATTTATGATCATTTTGGAGTTTTAATAGTCCTTACTTTAATAGTCCTCAACCATCTGTGTGTGTTTCCTGACTATTAAGAGAAAAAAACGTATTGTTCATGTTTGTTCAAATGTTTTATATGAAAACATGTTGCATGTGTTTTTAACTAACAGACACAGACTGCGTTTTACAGGAAATTTACAGTTAGGTTTATCATAATTGTCTATGGTCAGTGGTGTAGTCTATATGATATGCAAGTGTTCATGATATACCTTCTAGGAAAGATGAAGGATTTGCCTATACCCAGTTTCACCCTGTCTGTGTTGCGAAGCACTGACTTAATCATTCTGTTTCTTTGCGATTGTGCAAGCTTGAAATTAACGAATCACTAAAGGACAAACTACACCCTTTCAGTGTTTTAGTAATCCTTCCCCTGAAGCTGCTGCTCCTTCATGTGAAAGAGTTGACAGGAACATTAACATTGTAGAAACTACAGAAAACGAGCCGGACCAGCCTGATTCTATTCATACGCGGTATTGTACGTGTGACTGTGAAAGGGAGAAAGAAAGCAAATATGAAGTCTGGAGAAGTAATAGTCTAAATACTCATCATAGTTGACTTTATCTGATGTCTTATGTTCGGTTGTCAGAATACAGAATACAGAATACTAAAAAAAAAAAAATGTCTTATGATACTAGTTATACTGAAGTATCAGGATACCATGCAGGATTGTGTTACAGACAAGATTTTTCTCTGAATACTTCACATATGAATCACGTAATGAATTACTATTTTTAGATGTGAAACTTCTAAAAACTTCTTCAAGTGTTAATGATTGAATCACTGAGTCATCCATACGATTCTTTCAAAATGTCTGAATCCTTCAGGACAAAATCAAATCACAGTTTCTATGAATGGCTTAGTTGGTTTATATATATATATATATATATAAAATTTATAAAGTTGCTTTAATTTTGCTTAAAATATCATGGATTAAGATCAATGGCGATTTCTTTAAGACTGCAAGGGAAGCTCATCTTCCCCTATAATGTCACAAAATTATGTACTATTGTATTAACATTTTCTTGACTAAAAATGCGTTAGAAAACGTTCATCTCAAAGACGAGTTGGTTCAGAATCAGTTAGATATAGCAGATCGGCTGACTTGATTTTCTTCTGATACATTCCTGTAGCGTCACAGTGCATTTCTCCGTTGAAGCCCAGCGTCCATTGACTTCAATGCGGCTGCTTCGAACGTTTTTTTTTCAGTGCTTTGAAACTAGACGGTCATGAAAAACAGTGATAAAAGCCATACATCACTAATATGACGTGCTTGTACAATCAAGATCAGTACATGACATGGCCAAATAAATAAGTGCAATCAATTACTGAAACAGCCTTGAAGGAAGACTGTTCATTATTGTCACAGGACTGTGCCAGATGTGCAGGGCACCAGATTAAAGCACATCTTCCTGATAGCGATCCACAGCCTGTCCTGTGGGTTGTTGTCTGTGTAAGCTGAGAAACCCATCTAAGTTAAAATCAGTCACTCTGACAGAAGGCCAATTGCTTGCCGGGAAGTAAGAGTACAGTGAGCCCTGGTGTGTCAGCCATACGGGGGCGTTTCTTAATCGAGCCGATTCTCCTGCTCTCCAAATCAGAGGAGGTTTGACAAGTTTGTTAGGGCTCTTTAAAAGGCTGCTTCCCAGGGGGGTTGCTTGAGCACACTTCATTCGGTGTTAATAAGGGTCGTACTGCTTCTTGGCTGAATAGATAGACGTGTTTGATCTCACCACAGGAACTGTTAAAGAATGTCCTGTGTGTTTGAGCAGCCTAATTAGTAAAGACTGTTCATTTAGAAGTGTTAATTTAGGGTGCATGAAAAACGATAGCAGATAGGTCTTTTAAGTAGCCGTATTAGAGTGTAACGAACCAGAATAAAGAGAGGAACATTGAAACAGAAGACCACTTTCACTGGAAATGACACGCGATGCTCCATCTTGTCCATCTTCTAAAAAGATCCTATTTGTTTTGATTAGTTTTCTCACTCTTAATAATGTTAGGATATATAACATTTATTATAAAAAAAGAGTTGACAGTTTCTTTGAATTTTTTATTTGATTATTCTATTTTTAAATAAATGCTGTTCTTAATAGAATCCAAGAATATAGGATGATTTCTGAAAGATGTCAAGTAATGATGCTAAAAATTCACAGATTTAAAAATATATTAAAATAGGAAACAATAGGAAATTATTTTTATTTCCAAATATTTATTACATTTTTTTGTTTAATTAAATGTAGGCTTGGTGAACAAAATTATTAAATTAAATTAAATTAAATTAAATTAAATTAAATTAATAAAAAATATATTTAATATAAATAACATTTGAACTGTAGTATATAAACACCACACACATTAATAAATGTAAAATATAATTTCATGAGTTCTTTTTCAGTCTGTTTTGTACATAGAATGATTTCTTTCCCATCTAGACTGCAAATCTATAAGACCGTTTCAAATGATAAATGGGTCTCTGGATATTTTCCAGTGACAGCATCATGTCGTCTGATTGCTCCCACTCTGCTCTGGATGAGTGTGCATTCAGCCTAATGCGTTGATTACTGACTCCATGACTCCCATTAAAGAGTTTGCTTTCCCACACAGGAAACAGCAGACTTTGAGAATGAATGAATCCTCTAACACGTGCTATATGACTCTTCATTAAGGCACACTCTGCCAGAAAAATGTGCATTTAGCCATTAACACAATTTGTTTATTTAATGACTTTATTACTTAACCTAAAGTACTTAAATTAGATGTTTGATGTCTGCTATGTTAAAAAACAACGTGTGTGGCTGAAGACCCTTTTAAGAAGGCAATGAACAAGTCATTCCTCTTGCGTCCTTCGGGTGGCGCTGTGATCCAGGACAGCACGCACCGCTCAATGAATCAGGATGAGGAATGGAACAGCTTGGGGTTTGTCCCTTTATTTCGAAATTGAGAGGGTGTGAAATTGCTGATTGCTTTGAGTCGACCTGCTGTAAGTCTTTTCCGCTTGCGTAATTGGACTTTCTTTCTTTTTTCTTTTTTTGAACTCAGTTGTGTGCGTTTAGGGGACATTGTGTCCTATGGCGAAATGTATCTGTCACACTGTTCCGAATTCAGGGGGTAAAATTAATAAAAATAAAATCAAATGTTATGTTTAATAATGTTTATTATTAATATGAATGTGATTATCATATCACATGGTCTTACCAGTCAGAAGTGTTTGAACATTAAGATTTTCTCTTCTGCTTACCAAGCCTGCTTTTATTTGTCCATAAAAGTACAGCAAAAATGTCTATATTTTTTAAACAACTCTTTTCTATTTGAATATATTTTAACATTATTCCTATGATTTCAAAGCAGAATTTTTAAACATCATTTCTCCAGTCACACAATCCTTCAGAAATCATTGTAATATTCTGATTTGCTACTATATATATATATATATATATATATATCATGTTGACCACAAGATCTGAGTAGATTTTTGGATGTTTTTTGGTTTCTTGGATGAATAGAACATTCAGAAAAACTATTTTTATTTAAAATTTAAAAATGACACATTTATTTTTATTTTGTAACACTTTAAATGTTTTGACCCTTTTGTTCAATTTAAATAAAAAAGTATTAATTTATATAACCCTTAAATTATAATTATATATTCTTGAATAGTATAGTATATAATAATATTACAAAAGCCTTTAATTTCAGATAAACGCTGTTCTTTGGATCCCTAAAAATTCTTAAAAATGTACTTTACTGTTTTAAATATTTATGATAAGATGAAGAAGAAATGTTTCATGAACAGCAAAGCAAGATCATATGACACTGAAGACTGGAGTAATAATGATGAAAATCCAGGTTTGATCACTGGAATAAATGATATTTTAAAGCAGTTATTTAAAATAGTAAAAATGTTTCACAATATTATGAATTTTTTTCTGTATTTTGAATCAAATAAATTCAGGCTTGGTGAACAGAAGAGAATTTAAAAAAAATACAATAAAAAAAATAAATCTTACAGTTTAAAAACTTGTTACTAGTATATTTCATATAAATAAAACATTAATATTTAAAGTGTTTATTTTAGTGCTGTCAGAGGATTAATCATGATTAATCACATCAAAATAAAAGTTTTCTTTATATAATATATTTGTATGTACTGTGTATATTTATTAAGTAAATATAAATACAAACACATGCATGTATATATTTAATGAAAATATGTTATGTTTATATAATATATTTAGATATAATATAAAATATAAGAAAATAAATATATAAATGCATTTACATGTAAACTTTCTAAATATATCCTGTACATGTGTTTTTTAATATAAACATAATAAATAAACACAGCATAAACACATATATTACGTAAATAAAGACTTATTTTGGATGTGATTAATCATGATTAATCATTTGACAGCACTGAACGTTATTTTATTTTCACTCCTTTACGCACTGTATGTTATTTTAACCTAATTAAAATAACCCAACAGCGGTTAGATTGAGATTAACTGGAATTCACAATAACAAAACATGATTTTTGAAAATGGTTATCAGTTTTCTTTTCATTTGTCACCAAAAAGCCAAAATAATTGAAGCTTCCATTTTTCAAACCTAAAATGGTCATCCACATATATAGCATGCCTGTGCATTTCTCATCCTTATAAATGAGGTAAAGAGTTTCTGAATGAGCCACGTCTAGATGACTTATTAACTGATTAAATATATATGAGCTCCAGTGCTGCTAACCATCATCCGTTACGTGCTTAATCAGTGGTCCTGCTCCATGTGGGGGGGCTGGAAACAACACATTTTAATGACTGGAGGACTGTTTCTATGCTAACTGAGCACTGACCTGTTCAATATTCATCCGATCGCATCCATACTGTTGCAGGTTAAAATGGTGCAACCAAGGAGTACCAGAAGCGGCCAGAATGATGGCATGATGAGCACTTTTGTTTGTGTGACAGCATTGTATTTTTCTTTTTCCATGTTTACAGACGCAGGAGTGTTTGTAGGCGTCTGCTCTGCATATAAATTGTGTCTTCTTGTCACAGTATGAACTCAGCCTCAGAAATGTAGGCCATGCTTTAGATGATTCATGCAAGATCTCTTAGCGTTCTGCCCACAGGATCTTTCAGAGCGGTGAAACAACATAAACATCTTCCCCAACCAACACATGCTGCTATATCCAGACAGTCGTCATCCTCTGATACAATGCGTAAATATAACAGATATTCATTGTTTGTTTTCCTATTTGAGCTTGACTGTAAGTGTAAAAGTGTGTGTGTGTTATCCTGCAGTAAATGTCACCTTTATTTTCATACTGTCACTGTTCATTACGGTCATTAAGATTGGTTACTTAAATTATTTAAAATGACTTATTTTTATTTATAAAGGATGCTGAATTTAAAGTGACAGTGAGACTTTTTATTGGCAGTGGCTATTTGCACTTAATGCTATTCAAGTAAAAATAGCATAAAATAAAATGTACATAAAATAGCAGGATTTTTATTTTCTTTTTTTTTGCTGTTTATTGCAAATAGTGGCAATTATGTGCACCTCGCTTTGAAACAGTGTACAATAATACCTTATTGAGTGTGAATTTATATTCAAATGATTGGATGAATGGCACAATAAAACTCAAGGAACCCAAAAGTCCCAACTACACGAGACGCGACAATATTCCAGGGACATCGCGAATCAATCAAACATCACAACCAATCAAAATGGTTTGTGGGCGGGCTCCTTCGCAACGAAATGGATATGTACATAATGTAATTTATAAATATCAATACTTTTATTAAGTGTAGAAACTGAGTGTGTGATGCCATCTCTGTTATGGAAAACACTTGAGTTCACAGATAAGATAGATTTTGTCGCGGCGTCGCATCACATGTAGTTAGGATATGATGTAGGCCTACACTACTTTTTTTATCAATTTTTTGATTATTTACATACGTTTTTTTAAAAATAAATGCCTTCATGAAGTGATATGAGATTTGAAAAGGGAGGGGGAAAAGCAAATTGAAACTCGGGTCGAAAAACCGCATGCTTTATCTGTGTTAGTGTATATGTGTGTGGTGTAAATAGCCTCTGCCAACAAGGTGGGCTGTTTGAACTTAGTGTAAATAGACAGTCAGTAAGTTCAAATAAATGTATCATGGTTTCCACAACGTTAAGCAGCACAACTGTTTCTAGAGCACCAAACTTGAAGGGTCACGTGAGCAGTGTTGCCAACTTTTTTTCAATGAAAAGTAGCTAAAGCTAGCTTGAAACGTCGCTAGATGACGTCAATTTGCATATTCATTACATCAGTGCGTCATATTATCTCGCGTCCCTGTAGTCACATAATATAATTTAATGCACCCGAAGTGTTTTCACTGATGTATTTTACGGTTTCTGTTGTCAGTAAAACGGAATGAATATGAAATAGTGACTGAAATGCAGGCCATTATTAGTTTAAACTAGCTCTACCTAACATCCTGATTTATAATCAAGTCGTTTTCTGATTAAATCAAACACACATGAGATACAGACATTGGCTATGCTGTGATTTTGGCTCTATTTACATGTGAAATAACATAAAACATCTGACATTAGATATAACTGTCAGTTTAAGTGTATGACAGCTTTTCATCTATTTTTGTTGTCAGACAGTCTTAATGTTTACCAAAACGAGCACAGCACGAGTATTGACGTGAACAGTTTGTCTCTGTACTATATACTAAAGCAGCAAGGTGTGGGATAAATGTATGCGTAACGTGAGAAATCAGCAATAAAGAGAGAGCGAGAGAGAAAAACAAACCGACTGCTGAGTGGGCGTCAAAATCGTTTTGTGACCCACTTTAACTGTTTGTTATCAGCTTGTGGAAAATGATAACAGCCTCTTTTCACTGTCAATGAATGTCTGATTTTTATTTTTTTTAAATGCACCCTTTAGTGCTATTTCCAGCTGTTTTCTGAAAACCCTCAAAATTAGTCATTGCTCAAATGAACCTCACTTGGCAGTTCTGAGAAGAACTATAATAGCCAAGCATGAGTACATGTGCGCCTTTACGCATTGTCCCATGTCACAGTGAAAACCTCAGGAGCTATTAATAACAGCCTGCTGAAGGCATCACCAGACCAAAGGAATATCTCTGTTGCTATGGAGTCCAGAGTTGATGACATCACGGGGCATGCGTTAATATGAAAGAAAGGCTGCTGGTGACTGAGAAAGAGGAGATATCATACACATGCATTAAATGCAGCTGACATCAATTTTTTAGGTTCGTGCAAATTATACCAAAGCTCCGGGTATATAAACCAAAGCACTAACCAGTCTGTTTGGATGTGCCATGTATGCGCTCAGAAGCATCTTGCTTTGGCGGAAGGGCTATCTATTAATCAAATTAATGCTTTACAACATGTCTAATTGCATGAGAAGGTCACTAATGGAAAATCTAATGCCTCTCATCTCCCACGCTCAACAGAGAGCACTGAGTGCTCAATGGATGCAACAATTAGACGCACTCATGTGCCAAAGAAATGACCATCAATCCGTTTACAGTATGGGATCCATCAAAAAAGGGGTCATATAATAACGCATGTTATGTCTACACAGTATATGTTTAGCGTGTTGAGCGTACGTTTGCGTCGCTGATGGTTCTTTGTACTTTTTTAGACCCTACTAGCTAATTTAGTTCCTCCAAACAGAGTTCTTGGAACTGAAATTGTTCCTAGTTTCTGCTGTGCGAACACGTTCTCTCAGTTCAGGTACTACCAAATAGTTCCTGCAGTGCGAAAGGCCCTATTTGGATACATTCAGTCAAACTATTTACCCTTTCGAAATGTAGAAACACACACACAAAAGCTGTTTTGAAGACTGTCCGAACTGCTCCTTTTAAAAAAAGTCCAAGTTGATGCAGTCTAAGGTACAAAAGTGCCTTCTGGAGAAATTTGATATAGCTTTATAGGTGATTAGGTAAAAAAATATTTGGTTTGTTATGCTGGTTGAAAGTCTTTTCACGTCCCGTTAGTTGATTCGTCTAAATATTCGGTCTGAACATTACGATAGGCTGTCCTACTTGCATATGAGAACAGGTAAATATGACATTTATTATAATGGTCTGGGTTTATGTGGAGATTGTTTTTTTAAGATTTTGTTTTTTTTAAGTCTAATAAATTCAAATTGACAAGCTCTCAATGATGCCGTAATGTTGAATGGTTGTATTGAATGGTTAAATATTAGGGGAAAAAGTGTTCAATTTAGTGTCTTTGTTTCTTCTTAATTAAATTTTTTTTAATGTTTTTTTTTTTTTGCAATATAAAAGTATATTTAAAAACATAAACTTTATCTTATATTAATTAATAATAATAATTATATATATATATATATATATATATGTTTTTTTTTTTGTTGTTTTTTTTTAATGAATGATTGTATTTGTGTGTGTTTTTGAAACCAAGGTAAGGCAAGTGGCATTCAATTTGTGCTAAATAAGGTGCCTGACACTGACATTGTGAGCCGGGCTGGAGCAACACTGATAAGACTCTTTATCGCTGCACTGCTAACTGCTAATCACTTACACACACTAATATATATAGAATGAAGCACTACAATAACGTTCTTTGTTCTCCCTGTTCTCTGCACGACACTAGTCGTTCAGCTCATTTGTGTTTGTCAGCAGTGCAGCTACTGTGTCAAACTGCTACATCATATCCCCCCCTCCCACCCACCCCTTACGACATCATCGCTAATTCCTCTCGCTCTTTTCTTTAAACCTAAAAATACAGCATAATCTTTTCTTGTATTGTTCTTCCTCCACAGGCAGCAAATCCTCAAATAAATATAGCACTCAGAACGTCATCCCTGACCTGAAGTTTAGGAGAAAGAGAGTTGGATCTGCTCTGCGGTTTAGCTGACAGTGAACGTGGGGATTTGAAGATGACGTATAGGCACGAAAATATGCAGGTGAGCCCAAAAACCTTAAAAGATATATTTAATGGAGCACCAATGCTCCTACAGTAGCTGCATGTCATATTAGTTTTCTGTTTTACATTTATGAATTTTGCCTGGCCTTCTAGTTAATTAAGTAATTAGTAGTTTATTAATTTTCGAACATGTATTTTTTTTATATTGTAATATATGTTTTGCCATTACTTGTTAGACACGGTTTTAAAAGCTTGTAATACACATTTCTGGAGACAAAAATGAACACATTTGGTTTAATGACGTCAACATTTGAAGCAAAGCACATTGTATTCCTGGCTTTAGTGTCATTTAGAAATGTACATACCGTTCTTGGAAAGAAAAGTGTACTATAGTTTTCCCGGTTTTAGCAAAACTATTGAGCACTAAAAGGCTGTAGGTATTTTTCTATATCTTCTTCTACTCATCCCCTTGCTTGTGACCTATATTCATGTCAGGTTTTCTGGAGTAGCTGGTAATCTTCAGTGTTTCCATTTGCTCAGCTACGGATCCAGCAACTGTACTTGATAGCGCGCTTTTACTATAAACAGGTTAGGAAAATACCACCCTGAGTCGTATCTGAGGCAGCAGGGGGCTATGATTGTCTGAAGTTTATATTAGAACACTGATTTCATTACTTTTTTTCTTGGCAGCCGGTGAGCCAGTCGTAAAGTTAGCCAGTAGCCAGACAGCTATGTTTTAGCAAACTCTCATTCAAGCCTGGCTCCATTTTTATTTGGAACTCCCACTCTGTTATGATCCAGTCAGTTCCTGGTGGATAAGTAAAGCTCTATTGTACATTATATTACGTTATAAAGACACTTTACAAATTACAATTAATTGCGAATTGCATTTTTATGTTGCCTGATGAGGATATATGTATATACACTACCGTTCAAAAGTTTTAGAACAATAAGATATTTAATGGTTTTTAAAGATGTTTCTTCTACTCATCAAGGCTGCATTTATTAGATTAAAAATCCAGAAAAAATTTCAGTTTATCTGTTTTCTGTGTGAATATATTTTAAAATTTAATTTATTATTGTGATACAAAGCATCATAACTCCAGTCTTTCAGAAATCATTTTAATATGCTGATTTATTATTATCAGTGTTGGAAACAGTTGAGCTGCTCAATAGTTTTTTTTAGGATTCTTTGATTATTGAAATATTAAAAAGAGAAGCATTTATTTAAAATGGATAATAATGTTCAAAACTACTGTTACAGTAGTTTACTGTTTCACTACTGTTTAAAAGTTTGGGATCAGTACATTTTTATTCTTTCTTCTTTGAAAGAAATGAATATTTTATTAACAAAGGATCTATTAAATAAACAAACAAGTCACGGCATAGATTAACATTTTAGAAATGTTTTATATTTGGTAAAAACATTTTGTTTTTTACTTGTCATTCATCAAAGAATCCTGAGGAGATAAAAAAGGAAAAAAGTCAAAGGTTGGCTGCACAACTGTTTCCAACCTTGATAATTCTAGTAATAAATCATATTAGAATGATTTCTGAAAGACTGGAGTAATGATGCTTTGTATCACAGGAATAAATTACATTTTAAAATATATTCACACAGAAAACTTTCAAAAAATTTCAGTTTTTTTCCTGTATTTTTAATCTAATAAATGCAGCCTTAATGAGCAGAAGAAACATCTTTAAAAACCTTAATAAGTAGTAGGAGTGAACTGTCTTTGTATATCTACAGTCTTTGATCATATAGTCATCCCAGAGACTTCACAAACCATTAGCAGACCTAGTTCTGTTCCAAAAATTTGTCATCTGCCTTGCTTCCAACTATTAGGTAAGATAATCCATTTTGAAGAATACTAAACTATTACTATTCACAATACTTTCTGGTGCAGAATCAAATGCACATTTATATTGTGGATTCGTTTTTTTTTACACCAGGCTTGTTGCAGTATATTTGTTAATGCTTTCTCTACATATCATACATGAATTCCTTGGGTGACAAAGGCTACAAACATATATAACTCAGGAAGTAAATGCTTTTTATTAGCAAAATAAGGGAAATGAGTGTACAAATGTTCCCCCAATATGGAGAACACACAGACAGAGGTGGCAGTTTTCTTCAAAATCAACCAACAGTATCGCTTGCCTCAAATGTCTGTTTGCAGACATTATCATATTGTTTTTTTTTTTTTTTTTTTAATGAAATCCCAACCCCTTCTCAGTCTCTTCGTCTCTCGATGGCGCGTAATTCTCAGAGCGGTAAGCCATTAAAATGGCGGCCAGTGTCTGATGACAGGTGCTTGAGAGACAGATTTCAAGTCCTGTGTGCGGAGCATCTCAGCGCTTGACAGCTGAACAGGACTCATCTCCATCTGAAGTGGCTGTTTGGTCTACTCTTGTTGCCATGGAGACCCAGAAGGATTGGACCACCGCTCACTGTGTTAACCATTAGCTTTCAATATTTCGGCATCTTATATATATATATATATATGTATATATATACATACACACGCAAACAGACACACACACACACACACACACACACTCTCTCACACACGCTCACATTCGATGCATATGAGGATTTGTGCTCTCAGATTAGTAACATACAGTATGACATTTTTTTGAAGTTGGAGAGATAATCAGCAGGCAAACCCAAGCAAATGGACAAAGACCGCAGAAACGCATGCGAAGGCACGAGAACCAACAAACCAGATGGAGAAGCACAATTTTCCTCTCTCCCCATAGCAACAGCTGCAAAGGCAACAAAAAAAAAACACAAGTGTAACGTTTTACAAGTAAAAGGGAACTCCTGTGATGCAAGAAAGCAAAAGAAAAAGAAATTCCTCATTTAAAAAGAAATGTTGTCAGGGTAAAAAGTAAACAACATGGCTGCAACAGGAAAGACTGTACGAACATTCGACACAATTCATTTTTAAATGCTACGGTTTCAAATTTTCAGAGACGAAAAAAACCATAAATAAAGCTGACAAAGTGGCGTAATGTACAGCACTGGTCCAAGACCAATTTTCTCCATACTTGGTCTTGCAATCTTTCTCCAAAAAATGCACATCAAAACTGGCTTCAATTGCACCTAAAAAGGAAAATAAAAACAAAATAAATGTTACTTCATTCAGAATAAAATACTTAAAAATACTATTATATTTTAGTTTTTAATATTTGAACATTTTAATGTATTCTCGTTTTTCTATATTTTAAAACATAATTAATTCTATCAGAATTTTATTAAAAGCCATTAACAGTCTTCAGGGTCACATGATCCTCTTTCTTTTATTCTTTATTGCAGTCGGGGTTGAAAACAAGAATACTTTTTTCTTTAGGATTCGTTTTCTAAATAGAATTTATTTGAAACAGACATCTTTCATCTGAAAGCATTTCTGTTTCAAAAAGCTATTGCCCCCTAAAGGAGGAATTCCCACCCTAAACTCACTCAAAGATGCTAACACTTCACAAAAACAACGAATCAACTACACACATCACCTTTAAACACACATTTGGTTTGTAGTGTTTGTTCCCTGATGGCTCCAGAGCGAGTATGTGACTTAATTCGGCTTATAAACATTTATTGTTTTGAATATAAACACACACTGCATTCCCAGTATGCCAGCATGACACACGCGACATTTAGATACTCACCAGATACAGGCCAGCTTCTAGAAGAGTCCGCAGTCCTTCAGGTTGTTCTTGATGATGACATCGGTCACTGCGTCAAAGACAAACTGCACGTTCTTGGTGTCGGTGGCGCAGGTGAAGTGGGTGTAGATCTCCTTGGTATCTTTCCGCTTATTCAGATCTTCAAACTGACACTGAATGTAGGCGGCAGCCTCCTCATATGTATTTGACCCTGTGAGATGGATGGACAGGAAATATTTTCAGTATGAGGAAGTGATGTCACTTGTTCCTGTGGCATGAAATAACATTGCAATGTATAAAGGATTTTTTCACAGTTTCACAGTTTTTTTTTTACAGGTAGTTTTCCTGTAACTAAGCCACTGGGTCATTTTAAGCCAACAATATTGGAGGGAAAAGTCATAATTAATAATGAAGAATTGTTCCCTATTCTAAAGCATTTCCAAAAAAAGAATATTAATGTATCAGTGGTACTAAAATAACACTGCAGCACTTTATTTTAGGTTATATATATATATAGTGTGTGTGTGTAAAATCCAGTATTGGAGTCTGACCTGCGTATTCTGGGTAGCAGATGGTGAGCGGGCTCTTCTTGATTTTCTCCTCAAACAGATCCTTTTTATTGAGGAACAGAATGATGGAGGTGTCTGTGAACCACTTGTTGTTGCAGATGCTGTCAAACAGCTTCATGCTCTCATGCATTCGGTTCTGCAGAAAGACAAACGAGTTGATGGAACATAAGAAATAAGAGAAATAGAAAATGGGTGTCGATGGAGCGTCTTGGCTTGGAAGTATCTTTAAACTCCATGCTGTATTATACAATAACATGCACGGTCCACTCAGCGATCATTTAATGACTGCATGCATCCAGTTGCCTGCAACACGGCTCAAAAGCTTGATTTATGGAATATAGACTGGGGGAGATGCGCTTCAGCCCTCTGCCATTTACCATTAAATCAATCAATACACGTGGACCCTTAATAAAGTAGGACTCTAACTGAATCAATATCACGTTGACATGGATTATTTGATAAATGCAGGAGTCAGGCTTAATTTACCCCCCACTCACCCAATACACACCTAATTCTGTATGTATATATATATATATATATATATATATATATATTTTTTTTTAATAATGGAGTTTTTTCATACCATCTCTTCATCTTCGGCCAGCACCAGGTCATAATCGCTCAGTGCCACACAGAAGATGATGGCAGTTACACCTTCAAAGCAGTGAATCCATTTTTTCCTCTCCGATCTTTGACCCCCGACATCAAACATCCTGAAACACATGACATTTTAAAATGCTTATCAGGTTTCTGTAAGTCCGTTGTGAGCTGCCTTGCTAAGTTATTAAGGGAGCAGGCGCTGAAATGAAACCACAGACTGTAATTCTGTGTGCCCGTTCAAAAACACTGTAGACTCAACTTAAAATTGCGTTTGCATTGAGCTACATTGAGTGTTCGCATTTTGCGAAGCTACTGCTGTGATTCTGTAATAAGCTTACAAATGCAGAGCATGTATACAGATATCCAGTTGGACAATTATGTATCTTTTTAACTTTGCTAAAAATGGGCAAAGATTACTGACAATATGTACTTCCTCTTCCTGCCTGAATCAGAGTGCAAACCAGTTCGAGAGTGACACTTCCCTATTTGTCTCTCTCCGCTTCTCTTTTCTATCATTCTTGCACATGATTGCAGTCACACAGCATTTGCACAGCCTTCCAAGATTTAACAACAAAACTCAATACAAATATTATGAAGTGGTTAAAATGAGTAATATTTTTGGTAAGAACTTTTTTTAGGATCTCTTAACTTGCTTATTAGCATGCATATTACTAGAATATTAGCCATTTATTAGTAGTAATTAAGCACATATTAATGCCTTATTCTACATTCCTAATCCTACCCACTGCCTAAACTTAACTACCTTACTAACTATTAATAAGCAGCAAAATGGGAATTAATTGAGGGGAAAGTGTTACCATATTTTCTCATTTTATTAATGATATTTTATTGCATTATTGTACGCTATTGAGAAATGGAACCAAAGTAGCTCCTTAATGAAATAGATTTTGTGCAAAATACATTTTCTTGTGACTTTGAGTTGAAATAAGACTAGCCAAAAATATATATTTATGGCAGTTTTGGAATAAAGCAACCTGAAGCGCTTACTTGAAGTGGAGGTCTTTGAAAGTGAAGTGTGTCTCGACAATGCCTGTGGTTTTGACTCGGGTCCTCAGCACATCCTGTTGAGTGGGGATGTAGGTGGCCTGCGATATTCTGTCTAAATCATTCAGGTAGCTGTGACGATAAAACAGGAAGGAAGGAGTTTGTTAAGATGAAATGAACTTGCAGTTTAAGTCAATCTCACGGCCTGCCAGGGTTTATCACGAGACTGGAACAAGGGTAGACCGGCAATCCCCCTGCTAAAACTGATTTGTATACACATTCACATACAAGGCCGCTCGAACAATTGCACAACAGTCCTGAAAGACAAACAATGTGCCGTAACGTCTGCCAACTGCCCACTTCATATGATGTTCACAGCCCGGACTAAAAGGGTGTGAGAGAGGCCACAGTTTAGCTCACGATTTGGTAATTCTTAGTAACAGCGTAAACAAAAGCTTAACCCTGTTACGCACTCCGAAATAAACAAATGAGACATCTACCAAACACACACAAATTTGCATAGAAGCTCTGTTCCACAACCTATTTGTGGCCCACTTACCCACGGTCATGTTTCTGACGCAAACACCTTTCTAAAAGAAGCTTTGCATTTTACATGAATTGTAAAACACATTCAAATGTATTTGTAAAGAGAAGGCAGCCTTGGAATCTTTCCCCATAAGAAAAAAAAACAAAAGAACAGAACAGGAGCTATAGATAGTTTCAATACTCAAATGTGCCATTCAATACTGGAAAGAACGGATAATATCATAGTTTTATGGGTAATCAAACTGTACATCTTTTTAAAATGTCACACTATATTTTAAGGTCCAATTCTCACTATGCTAACGATCCATTATTAATAGTTTCTGTAATAAATAGTATAATATATAGTATAATAGTTTATATAATAATAGTTATTGCGGCTTATTAGGGATGTCACTCGGTGATTAATTAATTGTCGATAAGCGATGCAATCATTAAAGCTATCATGGTCGATGAATCGTAATAATCACATCTATTAATTTTAATATCCTGCTACTAGCATTTTATTTAGACTTACAAACCCCTTTCATTCGGTACATGCCCATGCAATGCATGCATTTTAGAGTATTAAGGTTAACGATAAATCGATTAATTGATTGTTTATTTAAACAACGATTGATTGTGGAAGTGATCGTAAATTGACGTAAATTGTTAAGTTTAGGTATTGGGTAGGATTAGGGATATGGTCATGCAGAATATGTGCATTGTAAGTACTAATAAACAGCCAATATGATAATAATAGGCATACTAATAAGCAACTAGTTAATAGTGAGAATTGATCACTATACAAAAGTGTTATCCAATTATAAAATATTACTTTTATGATATGCTTTTGCTTTTGATTCATTAAGAAAAAATAGAATTAATATTGATTTGTATTATTCTAGTATTATGTCCTAACAAAATGCTAAAAAATACAGATTAATATTCATTATTTTATTTTGATTGTATTATTCCAATATTACTACTACTTCTAATTTAAAACACTGTAATATAGGGACTCATTCTCACGATTAATTAGTTGCTTATTAGCATGCTTATTATTGACATGTTGGCTGTTTATTAGTACTTAAAGCACATATCCTGTATGACCATATTCTACATCCCTAATCTTACCCAATACAAAAACTTAACAACTATCACCTTTTAATAATAAATGTTAATAATCCTTATTTTTTTACATAATCTGTCGCTCATTTAGCCTAGTTATTGTATTTAAGTTATTAAAAACAACCTCCTAATAAAAATACTTGTCCATAGATGCCTGAGATTCTGTATGTAGCATAGGACAAGTGTTTAGAACACGAATGAATGGAAAATAATATAAATAATACAAAATTGGTTGTCCCACAAAACAATATGAAGTTCTATTCAGTGTACTCACACTAGTCAATATGGAGCATGTTTGACTATTGTGAACGCTCCAACCATACTGGTTGGGTTGACCTCAGAACACATATAGTGTGGGCACTAACTACAGATCTCGAAAGCAGTAGATTATTTAACATATTACACTTGTGAGAGGATCACGTGTCTCAGAACCTCCAAACCACTAAAAATAATAAGCCACAAAGTTACCATTACAGCAGGCTCCATTGGGCTGCGCAAGAATGCTTTTCTTCCTGTTTTTTTTTTGCACTTGCATCGTAATGATGCAAGCGTGCTGAGGCCTGTTAAAGTGCGATGTGAATGTTGGGCAGAGGGGAGGAGGTAAGGCATTCATGCTTAACAAGCCAACTGTGTCTAATAGACAGTTGTAGGAGAACAGCATTACTATTTGATTAAGAGAAAGAGGAATTTTAGAGAGTACACTACATAATTGTTATCGGTAATTGCGATCTTTAACTTCTTTATCTTTAGCAGTTTGATGCAACATGAAACTTTAACACTCTCCCACACATATTTGCATGCTTCAACTGTAGCATGTGACACACTTTCATCTGTGTATTTTTCTCAACATGGTAAACGTGTGGCTGGTGTCGGACAGGCGGGTTTTCCTAGTCGAGGGTAACGGCATGTTCTAGTAAGCAGGCAGCTACAGCGGGGCAAATATTGACAAGCTCGTTCAAGGCTCAACAGTGAGAGTCTGGATATGGTAAGGCAGGAGATCTCAGCGTAGGGGATAAAGCTGTTTGAACTTGCTGTTTTGGCAGAGGCTGATGTTCAGTGAACGAGAAAAACAGAAGGGGAGGGAACTAGAAAACAGAAGGGGGAATGAACGCTTGAGCACCCAAAAAGGTGACCGGGCTGAGAGAGATAGAAAAGGGAGGATGGTATGTGAGGTAGACAGATAAAGAAAGATAAATAAAGAATGGTTGTGGAGGACAAAAAGATATAAGGTGATTCATCTCTGTCCCAACTAGGTGAAACGTGAAACAGCTCCGCAGAGAGCAATATACTGTGTGACATGATAAAAAACACAGCTCAAAATTTGGTATTTAAAGATTGTATTTAGAAGTTGAGATCGTATTGAGATATCCAACTTATGCGATATAGTCTGAAACGCTAGAAGATTACTAGGGTCATTATCATAGATGCTGAAATTTCCGTTGCTCTCCAGTTGAAATATTACATTTCGGTTGTGATTTTTCTTTTTCCTGTGGGGTGATTCATTGCTCAGTACTTTATCGCTTCACACTTGGTTGGAATGTGGTGTAAAGTGTAAAAAACACTAGAGGAAAAAGAGAATGTAGACTTAAATGGGTGGAGGAAGACAAAGATACCCACTATGCTGCAGAATCATTGAGCTGGTACTCTCTGGATCGACTGAAACAGGCCTGCACTCCTCCGTCTTTCCACAAACGCTTTATCACTCCGGCCAGCTCGGCTGTCATGAAACCCTCCTCAGCACTGCCCGCCAACACAAACAACTGCCTCGCATCATCCTGAGACACAAAAGGAGAACAGCAAATTTTAGTTTTCCCTTGGATTCAATCACTAGCTGTGTTTCCAATTGCCTGTTATTGGAATATCGCTGGATAATGCTGGATAAATGCACATACATTTCTTAAAATGCACATAAAAAACATATGCGCACAATTGAGTAGGATGAACTTTTTATCCCAACAACAAAAAATGTGCGATGGAAACACTTAAATGCCAAATAAATTCCACCATGATGCGATAAGATGGGAATAAAACTTGACTAACTTAACCAATGGACTAATCTCGTTGCACTGCATATGAAATGTTTTGTTCATTCTATAATGCCTTAGCTAAGTCTGTCATTAAAGTATTTCTTTCAGTAATGCATTTCCAAACATCAATTTCTGAGCGAAACATTTATCATCAAAGGCAATTAACTTGATTGAACTTTCAGCTGCCATATGGACGGTTACAGTTTCTCCCGTTCATTCACATTCTTACAGTGTCTGTAAATCTACACAAGTGGGCTGTAGGCGACATGAAGCACCAGGCCACCAATCCTGTGACTCACCGCTCGTGCTGCGTCTCCGAAATCGATCTTGAGTCGCCCCATGGCACGAATGATGGCGATGATAGACTGAATAGTGTTGCTGTAGACAACAGCTTTGTACTGTTTGCACTCCTCCTCCGAGTAGCCTGCCTCATGGATGATTCTATATAAAGAGATACGAGTAACCGATAAATAATATTCAGCATAAAACTGAAGCGTAATTAGAGTAGAAAATGAAAACAAGTCACTTACTTCATTTGTTTCACTATTGTGCTCTTCCCAGACTCCCCAGCACCTGTCAAAGAGCAGTTGAGTAACAGTTAGCTTATCTGTCTACAAACTATACAAGTAGCGCAAGTGTCTAGACATAATGAATTTCAAGAATAACAAAACGAGTTAATGTATGAGCCCCGCAAGGCAGAAAATTTAAATGGAAATGAAAAAAGAAAGCCTTTGAAAGTTTCGGTTTGCGGCTTTGTTTTCTGAGAAGCCCTTGCGTGAATTTTTAAAACCCAGTAGAGCGATGTAGACAAGATTCTGAAAATACAAGATCTAAGACACTGAACGTTGTTGTACATAGTTATTTAACGCTTTCATTATTTCATTATTGCCTATGAATATTTCATTAACTTCTCAGAGTGGTGGTTGAAGGGTACATCCTACATGCATAGTACATCCAAAAATGTAAATTCTCCCACATTTACTCCTTCACGTCATTCTATTCTTTTTTGAAGTTGTTTTTAAAGAATGTTCATGGAGTCAGACAGTCGCAGTCCACATCTACTTTCAAGAGCAGCGTGAACATTGTGCTAAACATCGCCATTCGTGAAGAAAAAAGGCCATGCTGCTTGGCGTAAGAGTGAATAAATAATGAGCTGTGTGGATAAAATCATTAGACCACGCCTACTGGTCCAGTCCCTTGAATGTTTACAAATGTGCACTGCTGGTAAACTCTGTCAGCTCCTACTGCTGCATTGATTGATTCAATAATGGCTCCACTTATAGAATCCAATTAAACCAAACAGTTTATCTACCGGGGCATCGTTCCCTAGCATTGAGACAGAAAACTCAACTGCTATTTGTGTCTTGATCTGAACAGAAAAGCAGGTTTTTGCATTGATGTCACAAGAAGAACTTCTTAGTGAACATTTTTTTTTTGCGTGTGTTTGAAGAACATTAAGCAACCATAGATGCTAATAAAGAACCTTTATACTGTAAATATCTTCAGTTTTCAATATCCTGCATTTTGGTACAGTTTGTTCAACAAATAGCTAATAGAAAGGACAAAAATGTTATATTTTGTTTGTCAAAATTGACTTTCAATGGTTGGTCTACTCTTTTAAGCAGAGGAAATTCACCACACCACATTCCTTTCTGATATTGTTGCTTGCGTTATGCAAATGTTAGGAAGTTTAAATGGTCAAGGTGCTTTCGAAAGAGCCTTGTATTGAACATTCTGAGCATTCCATTAATATGCAGGCAAATACGAGCTTAGAGCACACAGTCATGTGTAGTTAAGTGTGTACAGCTCTTTGCCGAAGGCTTAGAGCCTGATCAAAGACCAGCATCTGATAAGCTTATTATGGGTTACAATGGAAACCATAAGTAAGTGGATGGTGACCGATCAACTTCTAAGTGCTTAAGAGGGTGGAAAAATGGTTTCGCCCATTTGAGCATAATAGAATCAAATAATAGACCATCACGTTGTGGACAGAAATTGGACACAACACACAAAGGTATATTCAATTCGATTCAATTCAAATAAATAACAAAAAAAATTGAAAAAGCATATGCTTTTAACGTTTTCTTTGTAGTTATTTAATTGTGTCAGCCGCTCTTCAGTATGATATCTGTTTTCTTGGACACACATATTTACACTATAGTATTTACATTTTTACTTTTCACATTTTTATGTTTCATATTTTTTAGTTTTCAATTTAATTTGATCTGGTTATGTACTACTTGTATTATATTTAATATTAGATGTTCAATATTTAAATGTATATAACTTGTAAATAAGTCTATATAGCTTTAATTCATTTTTATTTCAGTTTACATTTTAGTGCATTCATTTAAAATGGTCAGTTTAGTCAAGAAAACATTTTATATTTTATGTTAGTTTGTTTAGCTTTATTTCAATTACTGAAACTTGACTTTTAATATTATTATTTTTAGTCATATCATAACAATTCATTTCATTAAATTTGACTGTATCTTTGAATAAATTAATAGAAATAAACCACCCTTGTGTGTTTTGCTCCCTGTTAGTATCTGTGCGAAAAATCAGTTCCTGCCATGGAAAACAAAACAGACCTTTAATTTCTATCCAAATGTTTTTAAAAGCTAAAACATTATTACACCCGTAACGGAAGAATTCCGACAGGCTGTGGTGGAATATCAAACACTGAATTGCAAAATAGGGGTGTATGTTTTTCTAACAAGAAACTGTGTTATGAGCAGTGCTGCAAACAGCCCTCCAGGGCTAAAGCAACCACCATACACAGAGAAACGTGCCACTAGAGAAACAAGGTGCGAGCCTGTTTCTATTCGTGAAAATGAACTGTGGAGGAGCTGTGAGCCGTGGCACAATTTCACACAAGTGATCGTGCACGCAAAACGCATACATCTGCACACGCGCATGCTCGAGTCCGAACTCTCGTCACACTGCCATAGCAACCGGCCCTGTTTCTGAGGACATGCTGCCAAAGAGGGCTCAGATACCTGATGGGCGCGTGCCAGAGAAAAGAAGCTCTGCAGTGTGTATCGCTCATATGCATGCGTTTCCAGTAAGGCATGATTATCCCTGTTTGTCATAGTAACTTGCTCTTGGCTTCCTGCTGATTGTGCATATAAAGTGTGTGTCATTTCATTGTGGCAGATAAACGTCTTCTGTTTGATTGCCATTTCTGGCGAGAAAGGATCTGGGTGTCTTGGTGTGGGTTGAAATTGAGGGAACTTGTCATTTACTTCAAGTAGAACATTTTAGTCTGTACAATTTATATTCCAAATAAGAGGAAGCATCACAAAAGCTTTACTTGGCTAGACATTTATCTGCCTGGTACTAAATGACTACACCAAAATGAGAAAACGTCAGCATTAGCAAATATCAACTGATTAATCTATACCTGGTTCCTTTGGTGGACTGAATGAACCAAGCCATTCCTCACAAGCAAACACCCATCACGACACACTCCAGCACCTTGTAAGCTTACAAATTAGGTAAAAGTTGTTGGGACACCTTGAGCAAGCCTGCTGAGGTGTGATAAACAAATGTCAACACATGCTGAAATAGAGACATTTTAGGTTATATTTCACCCCAAAATTAAATAATTTTTTAAAGATTAGCATTAAAGAAATCTCTGCAATGCTTTTAAAAATCAGTTGAGTGCAAGAATTTGGCTAACACATTTACATTGCCTTTGAAACGTCTTGTATTGTAAAAAGCATTCAAAAACCATGGACTATATATTCTATAAAAGACAATGAAGCACCTGACATCTTTGCATCACGGCTACCATTAAAAATGTTCTCTTCCAATGTATAAAATAATGTAGCAATTCATTTCGGTCACTCTTTAATTTAAGATCCGATTCTCGCTATACAAACAAACCATTAAATGCAACATTTGCCTCAACACATTCCTAATTTCCCGATTCTTAATAATTAGTAACTCAACCATTCTTCTCCTATGACTTCCGCCATTTAGAGAATATTAATGTGAAAGCGTACGCTTTCCTCTAGGCATAAACAGCCGCATATTCCGCACAAGCGTGTGCTTTCCGCCGGATGTAAACAAGGCTGATTACGGTAGAGCTTGCTTATACTGTGCGTTGTCGCTTTGTGCGTTGTAGCTTGTCTGACGTAAGTCACGGGAGAAGAATGGATAGAGTAAATTATGTTATTTTTGTTTTCGTTGCACAAAAAAAGCAAGTTGAACTGAAGTTGATCCACTGATGTCCCATGGACTGTTTTACCGGTGTTTTTGCTACTTTTCTGAGGCATGAGGGTGAGTAATTAATGAAAAAAAATTTTTAGGGGGGAAACTAACCCTTTAACACCGGTAAATCACCAGCTAGCTATAAATCAAATTATATTTCATTTAAATATTTAAAAAACCAAATGTCAAATGTAAATGATTTAAAATAAAATATGCGCTGGTAATGATTAAGACTGAATTTGGTGGTTTTATTTAGAGCACTTGTTCTTTTGTGTGAAGAAAAACATGATCTTTTCTCCTCTTTCTATATCATGCATACACTGCATTTCACCTCAGGCATCATTAAAGTACAGTACAGCTGCTCTTTTCAGGTCCCATGTGATTATGTAAGCCACTCAGTGTTGAGATAAATCATGAGTACTTTTCCTTTGATTATTCTACTAATCAGTTTTATTTTTATTTTTAGGTTTTATGAATAGCATAATCTTTGTAGCGGGATTAAATTTGTCACGTTTAACAATCGCCATCTTCCATCCACAAACTTTCATTACATAAAAACGTTTTCCAAACAAGTATAAAAAACACTGAACACAATATATATATATATTTATATATTTCATATGGAAGTCAGTGGTTACCAGCCACTGCTTTTTCACAGTATCTTCTACTGTGTGCATCAGGAGTCTCGTAGGTTTGGAAAAACATGAAGGTGATTAAATGATGACAGAATATTAATTTTAAGGGGGAACCGCTGACATAATGACCACTACTTTCTGAACCTCTGAGGATCCCTCTCCTTATTTTTGTACAGTTAGCAATCGATAACAGTCTTGCAACACTGCCCTATCTGTGAAACACAACTCCAACGTGTCTCAACACACTGACACCATGTGACAAATCTAATGCAATGCTTTGTCGCACTGCCCGGTCTTATTAGATTACAGCAAACACACGCTCCGTATTACGTTACACACTTCTAATGAACCTTACGTCCAGATACATTTTCACATCTTGTTTTTGAAGGTGAGATCTGTTAAGCCAGACGTTTCACTGGCAATTTTGGAAAGATGACCTTGTAATGAAACTGAAATTGTTTTGGGTGAGCACTTGCATCTTTATGTACTGTAAATTTCAGTTTTCTGTGACAATTTTCTTGAATGCAGATAATACCTGTCAATTTTGATACTAATTCTAACCAGCACTTTGGTTGAAAAACAGATAGCCCCAAGAGCCCAAACTCACACCACTGGTCAAATCATAAGTTTACTACTTAAACAGAGCAATATTTTGAAAGCACCACAGAGCCATGGTGTTTACCAACAGGTGATTTGGATTTTTTTTTAAATATAACAACTAAATGGGAAAAAAAAAGAAGCACACTCTACTGTAGCTACTGTATTACTTTTGGTAAGAGCTCAATGTAAACATTGACCCGGCAGGGACGTAGATGAGCAGACACCTGTAATTGGAGAGACTCCTTGAGAAGGAAGAGAAGAGCAATAGAGAGGACACATTATTTTAATTATGTCTCACCACAGAGGCCTGTAGCCCGAAGGGACTTATCAGTGCACCCATCCAGGGGAACGACAGCGAGAAAGACAGAGCCACACAGACACATACACACGCATTTCTGAGATGAAGAGTTACATAGATGACCCAAGATGAACAGTTAGTTCTTGTGGAGCCCAATAAAATCATGACGCACACACTAATTTGAGCGCCTAATGAGGATTAACAATCTCATTTGGTATTCCCAAAACATCTTCCATTAAATTCACACCTCACAAAACACACTGACACATCAAACAGCTGACGCTCACAGGAATTCTCTGGCTTTTTCATTTAGAAACAGGGTTTGGGTTAAGCTTAAAGTCA
>JAUMHI010000037.1:10773240-10811818 GCA_032359435.1 Enteromius unitaeniatus | reverse complement strand
AAATTTTTAGAACACTAATATTTGCATCAGTGCCCTGGGAACTAACATTAAAAAGAAGAACAAAAAAAAAAAAATATATATATATATATATAATTGTAGCTGATTTTAAAAGACATTATTACATATTAAATGACAACATTAACAAATAAGACCTTGTTTTCATGTGTAAGCATTTACAAAAATGATAAACTTACATATAAAAGTATTCATAAATACTATTTCACTAAAGGGTCAAATATAATAATGCACATAAGCATATCTCAAATGTACAGAGAGAGCGAGAGAGAGAGGCAAAGTATTCCACTAATGCAGCGCACTAATAAAAACAACCCTTGAACTTTTTATTGGTTTATATATAGTTCCACATGCGCTTGTAAATATAATGTCACTGAAAAACGTCAGGGAATGAACACGCTTTACTAAGCAGTATGGAGTGCTTGATTCTGATTGGCCATTTGGAACAGCGGCGTTCCGATTTCTATTCTAATTCTAACTCTATTCTAATTTCTATTTCTATGCCTGAATCGCTCGATTCTGATTGGTTAATTGCATCTTTAGCTATCCCGTTCACTTGCTGTGAGATCAACTGTTAGATCATTATTATGTTCAAAAGTAAATTAAAATCAACATTTAATAATACTATATTACATACACATTTTTAAAGGAAGAAATTACACTTTTCTATTTGTTGTTTTCTCTCTCTTTTTTCCCGAGGCTCTCAAGTCTATTGGAAGTCGATAAGATATTTCAAAGTCTTAACATGTGCTAAAGCTCAGCTGTCGTCTGATAGTGGCATTGGCCTTGGCTTTTGAATGCAGCGCGTTGCGCGGCCGCTCCCCGCCCAGCAGCGCGTTATCGCGCTCAGATAACTGTCTTAACGAGGGTCTCCGGGTGTGATGCGCAGCAATCCAGTCTTCAATCTCCTCCTCTACAACCTTCGATCCCTGGAACTTCCATAATTCCCGGGACGACCTCATGCCGCCGGTCAGTGTTGGTCCAGGCTGTCGCTCGCCATCATGACCTGCTGTGATCTGAGATGCGGGCTCATCACGGGAGTCGTGCTGGGCGCCCTGATCGCCTTGCTGGGAGGGATTCTCATCCCTGTGGGCAACATGTTCATTGAAAACACCGTGAACAAGGTAAGTCGTCGTCTTATTATATCGATATTCGGCGCACATGCATTCGCAGAAAGGTATGTACAGGACAACGATGAAGTTGCTGTCAATAATTTAGGAACAGCAGGGTACAACGTGCTATCAATAATGCATGAGATTTAATAAAATGGGGGTTTATGGGTCAAGGGCATTTTTTTAAGAAATAGATAGTTGTCACACGTATTTATTGATTAGAATTCAGTGTTTTGTACACTTATGTTTCCCTGAAAAGAGCATCTAATACATTACACATAAAGATGAGTTGTGTGTGTTTGGTAGCAATTATATTTAATGCATTTATGCAGGTTCTCGACTTGCCTCATGATGTCAAGGTCAATGACAGTGTGTGTTAAATGAGCTCCATTTCTATATTTAGACAAATAATGTTCAGTAGCATTGTTGTAGATTTAAAGGTGTGTGTCTATACAGAAACTGACGGACAGTAACACCATATTGAGAAATATATTGAGTGGATCGTGACAACTTGCCCCAGCCTACCCCATTTTGAATTCAGAAGCACACAATGTGGTTTAAAAAGTATCTGACACCGTGTATGTTTTGTGTCTCTGAAGGAAACAGTGTTGGAAAACGGGACTTTAGCATTTGACACCTGGACGTCTGTAGACACGCCGATGTACAGGCAGTTTTGGATTTTTAACGTGGAGAACCCTAATGAGGTTTTGAGCGAAGGGGCCAAACCTGTGCTGGTGCAGAAAGGACCGTACACATACAGGTACAACTTGTTATATAAATAAATATTCCATCAAATTGTATTCCTCATGTAAACAAAGCAGAGAAAGTAAAATCGAGCAAATGCACTCTTTTGAGCTACTCAGAAACAACTCCCTGTAGACTTTGTGAAATAAAGCAGAAAGAATGCCAATTTGCCAAAGTATAGGCCATTTTTACCTACTTCTGAGACTTGTGCTTAAAAATAGACAATGGTGTTTCAAGCTTGTTCAAAAGTTTTATACTGTTGACATTTAATTGCTGTGTAATGATAAGCCAAAATTTATCTGATGGGATGATGCTTATCTAATTAAGGCAAATGTTACTTTCTTATGCCTGTCATGATCTGAAGTTATATATATATATATATATATATATATATACGCATGTCCTTTTTTGGGTGTGTTGCCATGTCTGTGTAATGTTTTTCGTGTATGTGAGTTGTGGGAGCTCAATAACATGATATTTAGCCCCTGCAATGCGATATAAATGCGTATTTTATCACTTCATACTCGATTTTTTAATAGTGAACTCTCCTCGGCAGGGTTTTATTGTGAAAAACTGGCAACCCTGCACAGCCCCTGAACGAAGTCGTTCAGCTGTAAATATCTCGTATGAATAAGTACAGCGTTTTCTTTACGCCAGAAACACTGTGCCTGTAAACACCATTATATTCCTTCTTTGATTTATGATTGCAGATACAGTTTGTTAACATTTAATCACATTATATGGCCGGGTGATTGTTTAATCAATGCACATGTTACTATGCACATATTAGCTAGCTAATGAATTTTTTTTTGTCTAGCTTGCACATATTAGCTAGCTAATTAATTTTTTTCTCTAGTTGTCTTCACATGTATAAATGCATGAAAACATGGTTTTACTAGGTAATGTTGTAGTAACTCAAACCAAAACAAACAAAAAAACTTTTTTCAGTTTCATGCTACTCAAAAAATGTGTGCATGGCTATATATATATAAAATTAAAATAATGTAATAATTAATAAAAACATGAAATGTTATTTATAATCTACTCGGCATGGCATTTCTATTATATATAAAGTATAGCCTTTCTCTGCTACAGTATATGACCAGTAAACACCACCTAACCCTTTTTGTCTGCATTTTTAAGGCACTAAATGCTCATAATGTATTTTTTTGTGGTCTAATATGCTCTCATGCTCTCTGTTGTCCTCTAGAACACGTTATATCCCCAAAACAAACATCACCTTCAATGATAGCAACTACACTGTGTCCTTTGTGCTGCCGGCGGGAGCCATCTTTCAGCCCAGCATGTCTGTCGGCCCAGAGGAGGACGTATTCACATCGATCAATCTAGCTGTAGCAGTATGTATTTCGACAACCATCTCTTGCCATCTTTCTCGCCCTTCTGTCCTTCTCTTTGTCTGTTGTTTTTTTTTCCTCCCTTGTCCTCCATGACAAGTTAATGTGATGCATATTCCTCAAGACTTCAAATTCAGCTCTGCTATCAGAGTTAAATGTTCGAATAAATGACATATTAAAGTAGAAAAATAGAAAACACTCATTTTAAATTGTCACAATATTACAGTTTTACTCTATTTCCAAATAACTCCAGCAAAAACATTTAAAAATCATAGCGTGTCCCAACATAGGTGTAAGGTTGCTGTCCACTGATATTGATAACATTGCTTCAGCATTTTTTCAGCAAAGTTTGTCGTATCATTGATCAAATGTTGATATCTGTGATTATCTGTCAGGAGTACAGCACAGCACTTATGTTAAAATGTAACCAACAATGCTGATTATGACTTCATCCATTTACAGTACACAGATTATATTCATAACTGCAGGTGATGTTTAGTCAGATAAGAGTTATTTAGAGATAATAAATGCAAATAAATTTTATTAGTGTTGTTAATTCCAAGGGTTTTTAAATTATTGTTTATGACAGGTTTAGTTTCCATGCACATGCTGCGATCAGCTTTAATTTTATTTTCTTCTCTTCCAGGGTGTTTACAGTTTACTAGACCATAAATTTGCAAACCTGCTCATCCAACGCTCCAACTCCTCACTTTTCCAGAAAAGGACTGTTAAGGAATTGTTGTGGGGCTACAAAGACCCAATGCTGGGAAGTACACTTGGAGCTTTTTATCCAGTAAGGCTTTGTGGCATTCACTTGCTAATAAAAGATGTTTATAGCTTCATATTTGATCAAATATATATAGTGTGAACGAGCGAAATCATTTGTGACATATGTGTAATATATGATTTAAGATGCATGTAAGAAGAATGTAAAAATACTTAAAGGAATTTGTGTCCCAAATTTGCCGAATATTTACTGCCCCTAAATAAGTTAGTTTTTTAAAATCTGAACAGATTTACAGAAATGTAGCATCACTTGTTCACCAATGGATTTTTTGCAGTGAATGTGTGCTGTCAGAATTAGCGTCCAAACAGCTGAAAACAGCAATTAAGTCTAACAATTAATGCTTTGTAAAGTGAAACGCTGCGTGTTTGTACTAAGCAAATTCATAAATCAGGTGAGCCGTTATGGTTATTGCGACTTTTTATCTTTTATAACTCAAAATCACAAGTTTGTATCCCGCAATTCTGATAAAAAAAATAAATATATATATATATATTTATTTTTTGTACAAACAGTTTTTCTCTCATCATGCAACAATAATCGATGGACTGGAGTTGTGTAGATTTTTTTATTGGTTGTTTGGACTGACGGCACCCATTCACGGCAGTGGATTCATTGGTGAGCATGCGATGCAATGTTATTTCTCTGTATCTATTCCGATGAAGAAGTCATTAACATTCTGGAAGGCCTGAGGGTACATTTTCACTCAAATTTTCATTTTGAGTTTACTATTCCTTTAAAGACTCCGTGACTGATTCAATGAAAGCTGCTTATAGATAAGCCTTGAAGCTAATCCACAAAATTTCACTTCAGTCTTTAAATCATCATTTAAAAATGCTTCTGTTTTTAGTTTTAGAGTTATTTATACTAACATTCAGGGAAAACCTTACCTCTATTTATTTTTCTTTTAGTACAACGACACCATCGATGGACCGTACACTGTATTCACAGGCAGAGATGACATCAAGAAGGTTGCAACAATTCAGAGTTGGAATGGTGAAACGTAAGTATAAGAAATCATCTAACTTTGGGTTGCAGATGGGCTTGCTCTCTAAAACTGACTCGGGCCTTAACTGTACAGTAGATGCACTATATACAGAACCGTCAGTGATTTTGTTTATCTATCACATTCTTCAACACCTCATGCTAACAATCTCATCTAAAAACTTAATGTTGTACAGATCACTGAAATACTGGAATGACTCTTATTGTGACAAGATAAATGGAACAGGCAAGTTTACCTCTAACATATTACACTCATATTGAATTCACTGTGGATCAATTACATTGTTGTTGACATACACTGTATGCAACTATGTATGTGTCCAATAAAGAAATGTGCACAGGTGTTTCATCTCTTTTAAATATTAATCATCAAATGTAATATTTCACATAGGGCTGGGCGATATATATCGAGCGATATATTATGCGCATCTCATCAGTAAAGCCAGTTCTTTGACTAGCGCTAACTCTCCGTCAGCTGTTTTGAAATTATATATATATATATATCGTCCAGCCCTAATTTCACAGATTAATCACAATATTCAATTGTTAAATCTGTATGTTAAACAGATGGTTCCTCCTTCCACCCTTTCCTGGACAAGAAAGAACCCCTGTACTTCTTTTCATCCGATATCTGCAGGTATCCTCATTGTCTTCCCTGGATAAAGTAAAAACAAAAAAAAAATTTAAATGGAAAAAAGAACTTTTTTAACAAACAAAATATGCTACGCTTTTACTTAGCTGGTCTCAATCTGATTTTGATAATCTTTCTTTTTATTAGTTACTGCGTTCATTCATTTTATTGGATATATGAATCTCCATATACATTATACATTGAATTGCCACTCATCAGCAATGTTCTCATAATCTATTGATTAAAGTCTTACCTTCTTCATGAGGGTTCATGGACTTTTATCTCTCTGCATCCGATTAGATTTGATCAGGAATCCTGATATATACGGATCTACGTGGAGCTTTTATGTGTCCAGTTTTTGTTTGTCGTTACCAGCAGAGGTCAGGCCACTCATTCTGAAGGGTCACAGATGTCAGAAAAAACCCCAGTAACGCTAGCAGTTCCCCACTTTTATCATAATGCATTATGTGTGGCTGTAAAGCCATAACTGCAGGAGATCAAAGCTAGACAGTCTCTTTCTTCATTTAGTCATGACAAGTATTACTGAGAGCATGTCATCTTTTTTGAAAGATTTTGTCCTCATGTGTTCACTCATGCATATGCAATGGCTAAAAAGTATTCAGACACTTAAAACACGCTTAAAAATGGACGAGTGCTATTTTATTATAGGCGAAATATCGAATTGAATATTTTTAAAATCTAAAGATACTTTGTGAACAAAGTAAATATTTTACAAAATTAAAAAATTTAGGTGCATCCAAAATAAATGTTTTTGTGTACATAATATATGTGTGTGTGCTCTATCTATTTATTATGTGTATATATAAACAACATATGCACATATAAATACAAATATGGTATGTTTATGTATTAAATATATTTATATATACAGTAATATAAACTATAGATACATACATGTTAATACATCTAAATATTTTCAATATATATACTGTATGTGTGTGTGTTTATATGCAGAATAATTATACACAGTACTCAAACATATATAAACAACATTTATTCCACAATATTACACAATATTCCTTTTGTGACTTTATTTTTGATTAAATAAATGGTGAGCATAAGATTTTTATTTTTTTATTATTATTGAAATATCTTATAGACTCCAAACATCGGAAAGGTAGTGTATTATATTGATTGTAAAACAGTTGATTCTTTGCTCAGTATGAAGACAGAGAATATTTGGACACTTGTCAAAAGTTAGTGGTTACATATTAATAGTTAATATGATGAAACACTCCTTCGCTCTTTTTTTTACATCTGTGATCAATCTCATACTTGTCCTCTAGGGCAATATCTGCTGTGTATGAGGAAACAGTCGACCTGAAGGGAATCAATGTGTATCGGTACATGTTGCCTCCTGAAGCTCTGGCCTCTCCAGTGAACAACCCAGATAACCAGTGCTACTGCACAGACCCCGTGATCACCAGAAACTGCACTACGGCAGGACTTCTTGACCTCACCCCCTGTAAAGGTCAGTGCTTTGTGCCTCGTATGGAGTCAGCTGAGACTGAAGTTGACTGAAGTTTTTTATATTCATTTGTATTTTTTTTTAACAGGAACCCCAGTATTCCTCTCTCTACCCCACTTCCTCTATGGCAGCGATGATCTCCATCAAGGTGTAATCGGACTGAACCCAAACTTTGATGAGCACTCCATATATCTGGATGTGGAACCGGTAAGGAACCCATTTGAGTTTGCACATTTTCTTTCGACGCTTTAAAATAATGCAATGATTATACATTTTGTGTCATTTGTAGATTACAGGGTTCACTCTGAGATTTTCGAAAAGACTTCAGGTCAACATGCTTTACGGCCCATCGGAAAGTATTACGTATGTACACAAACATCACACATTGTCACTGATGCAGCGCAGTTTGCTAAATTCATCCATGCATGGCCTAACATGACATCCTGTGACTTTCTGATTCTTTCTTTCTCATAGAATTTTGAACAAAATCAAGGACTACACGGTTTTCCCTATCTTATGGGTAAACGAGGTAAGCGTTAATGAAGCATCAATTTCATTAAAGCAGTTAGGTCCAGCTAAAGCAGCGATTCTCAATGAGCTGAGTTAAAGTATATAGGTCCAATAAAGCACCTATAATAAACGTAGTATTCCAATTTATAAAATTGGAAATATGTAATCTTGAGGCCATGAATATTCTTACAGTAAGTGATTAATTGTGCTGTCAAATGATTAATCGTAACTAAAAAAGGTTTGATTACATAAAATATATAAGTGTATTTTGGAAATATTTCCATGCATATATATTTATATACTTACACTTAATATATTTAATATGTAAAAAACATATTTTTCTTAAACTTGCACAAACAAATACTGTATAAATGAAAAATATACACGTTATATAAGCAATAACTTTAATTTTGGATGCGATTAATCATTGACAGCACGCATATATATATATATCTGTATAAAGTATATTTAGTTCAATAAAGTATTTAATTAAAGCATTTAAGTTCATATAGAACATGTAGGTCCAACTAAAATGTGTAAGTCCAGTAAACGCAAATAGGTCCAAAGAAAATATTTAGCTTGAATTAAAGCATACATATTAAAATAAACTATTTACCAAAGCATTTATGAACATATAAAACATTCACATTTCATTGAAGTATTTTGGTCAAATACAAATAAAGTATTTATTAGGGTCCGATTTAAGACACAATAAAGCATTAAGGTCAAACTTGTTAAATAAGTCAATAAAAATTATACATTTTACAGCATATATTAACTAATGCATGCAAATATGTGACGTGTGTACAGTATATGATTATATGCTGTGGGTTGTGATTGGTCCAACTAAAGCATTTAGTTCAAATTAGTACACTCTAAATGTCTCTGTTATCTCTACTTTAATTTAGTACTTTAGACCCGTTGGGACCAACAAAGTCATTTCTGAAATCTCACATCTGATATATCAGACGAATTATTACGGCCCATAAACAGCTAATCTCACACATGTCTGACCCCTGGACCATCTGATGGTTTCATCAGAGCAGGATTAGGTGCCGTCTCACTGCTGACTGACTGTAATTTTGTCTCTGATTTGTGTTAGACGGGAGTTCTGGACGATGCGACGGCCGAAATGTTCAAAAAAGATCTGCTTTCTCGGATGGAGATGTTGGAGGGGATTCAGATCGGATTCATAGTGGTTGGCTTAGTCTTATTCGCCAGCTGTTTGATCGGATTGATTGTGTCGTGCGGGAAACCGAGAAGCACAAAAATGTCTTTGATTGTTAAATAAAGGGAAGGACGCTTGGTGCTTTGCGTGTTTGATTTTTTGATAGTGCACTTTGTGAGAATTGTATATTGTAATTGTTAGTTGCGCTCAGAGTACCACAATTCTATTTATGTAATTTATAAACTCTGCATTTTTGTGGAGCAAAAATGTTTTCTTTGCATATTTTCGCTTGATATTGTATCGAGTCATACTTTAAATAGTTATCAGGGCAAAGATTCTGCCATTTTGTGGTCGTGCCGTGTTGATTTCAATTCGAAATGGTTTTGTATGTCAGCACAATTTCAGTAAAACAAAGAACTGTGAAACTTGGCCTCATTGTGATTTGTGTGTGTGTGCGTTCTCTGTGCCTAGATGTTGCCGAAACCTCAAATCACAAGTCAAATTTTGCCTTCTCGTGTATAAGACTGATAAACAGACTGATAAATTCTGACTGGTTTCTGTTGTACCCTGTAAATACATATGATTTACTTTCCATTCTCTAGCGGCTGCTAAATCAGAACGGGAGGGTTTGTAGAACCAGAGGCTTAAGGTTGAGCGGGAAAACAGGGGTTTGTTTAATATGAAAGTAGGCCTGGGAGCTAACTCCTGAATTATAAAACACGACTGGTCATCTCTGACTGCTGATTTCTGCTCTGGTTTGACTCATGGGTTTTAAACTACTAAAGGTCAGAGCAAACAGCATGTCGGTTTATATACGTTGGAATTGAGGCTTGACAAATGTCCATGCAATAAAAATATGCACAACCGTTGGTTAAAAAGGACTTTTCAACAACTCATTCAGTAATATAAGACCATACTGTATGATGCATTTTTAAAAGTGCGCATAATATTTCAGAACCATAGTTGATAGGAGATTTTCAGAATACATTTTTCATGCTCCTTTTGCATGCCTCTATATTTACATCTTGTAAATATGGAGAAAAAAAGACAAAAATGAAAATTCTGTTAATTACTGAACCTCGTAAATCTGTAAAATCTTCGAACACAAATTAAAAGACCTTTTTGATATCTGTTTGATATGATCCTGCGCAGACAGCAACACAAATGAAATGTTCCCAGGCCCTGAAACGTAGCAGGACATTGTTAAAACAGTCCAGTGGTTCAACTGTAATTTTAAGAAGCTTAAACAAGCGTGTTGTGTTTTCATTTGCAAATAAAAATGTGTGAATGATTCATTCCTCAATGAAAAAGATGATTCAACCGCTGCAATAGCCTTTAGACTATATTAACAATGATATTAACATCAACAATGATGCTGTTATTGATGATGATGCTGATAATTATTACGAAGACGATGAGTTAATGTACAATTAATATTAATGTAATCTTTATTTATGATGAACTTAATAGAAATGGTGCTTAGCCTACATTGCGTGCAATATATATTTTTTTAAAATAGCATTGTGTCTATAGCTTTATGATGCCAAGTATCATAATAAAGAAAGAACCCCACTGTTTTTTAACAACTTTATATTCTCGCGATAACTGTGAATATACGTATATACTTATACGTATGCGCGAATTTGAAGCTGACCATAAAACTGACTCGGGCTCCTTGGAAGAGTGGATCTAAACCCTTCAGATGAGGCACATATCGCTTCTGTTTCTCTGTAAGATGTCGAACCAACACATAAAAATACACATTAACGTATTAAATGCACATTAACACAAGACGCGCGGTTTTGCGTCATGTTGCAGAACGAGACTTCCGTTAACGCAGTAAACATTAACAAAAACAATGCATTTGTGAGTCCTAAAAGTCGAGTAATCGTCACTCTCGTAAATAAATAAACGTAATATGGTTATTCAAACACGACTGAGGTTATTATTATGTTGCGCGTGAGTTTTGTTTTCATTATGTTTCATGCGTAACGTTAATGTTGCCGTCTTAACTTAATCCTTCATGAGTTTCATCTTATTAATATTACTAACCTACTGATGTGAATCTATTCTTAGTTTTTTTTGATGTTGTAAAGAGTCTGTAACACATGGGACTGATTAAAGTTGTTTAATGCAGTTGTTCAGGCTTATATCATTAATAAATAGGAATACACAAACCAAGACATTTAATAAAATAAAAGGATCATTCACAGCATATTCGCTATAGTAGCCTATTGTATTAAAACACATTGTTACTTTGAAGAGGGCACAAAATGCCACAGGGGAAAATGAAACATCTGCAAAATGCAGATTCAGTCAAAAACATCCGAAATTTGGCATTCAACAAAATTCAGTTCAGGCATTTCAGAGAAAAAGGGGGATGGACAACTATAAATGTGAATGCTGTTGTTTTAATAGAGAAGTCTATGGGAAAACTTAAGTGTGATTGAATTTCTCAATTGTTTTTAGAGCTGAACTTTTCACTATTTACAGATACTCAAAGTACAAAAAGAGATAAGTTACACAGACATCGGGTAATCCAAAACTGAAGGCTGTGCAATGCTCTACGTCATCTAAAATGAGTGACAATCACATCACAGCTGTGCACGCTGAGCAAACCACAAAACATCAACATGACATTCATTTCCAACATCAAACATGTGCCTGTATAACAATGATCGCATTGCCTTGTGTGATTTAAACACTGTGGAATTCCTGGGGCTTAAGTAAATCTACTATACAAAGTATCTACTTTTAACTGATTCATTATGATTCAGTATTAGTGCCTTATTTTTAACATAAGATTGGACGCAGCCATTTGTAACTTGGATGGTTTCCATTCCTACATGCTCTCAGCTGTGCATTTTTACCGGCATTTCTTATCATAATATTTCAATGTATTGTTGGAATTAGAAACACACTAGTTTGAACTTTTTTTGTAGTTATTTTCCAATTAGTCTTATGAATCAGAAAACCGCTAAATACTGTGTTGAAAAATAATGCGCATACCATATTAGCAAAAGAATAAAACGTGCACATACAATCAACAATATTCACCCTGAAAATTGACCCTCATGCCATTCTTGCTTTCAGGATTACAAAAGGAGATATTTTGCAGGATGACCATGCTGCTCTTTTCCATACACCGAAAACGTGGCCGCTGACTGTCAAGCTTCTTAAAGGACAAAAAACGTTTCATTAAAGCGGTCCATACGACGTGTGCACTATATTCGACGTTTTTGGAAGATCATGAAGGTGAGTAAATGATGGTGAACCGGTCATTTTTCTAAGGAGGAAATGATGTGTTTTGGATTATTGATGATTCTCAAAGCACAACACTTGGCAAAAACACAACACTCTTTACAATATTATAGGCTGAGAGAGCCACCTGTCTTGTACAGTTTGAAACGTCTCCAAACCATCTTCTCTCCCTCTCACTTCCCATGTGATACAGCTGTGATACAGCTGGGAGGATGCGTCATGTTCTTTATCTCCAAGAAATATTCTCATGATCTGTTCAGTGACCATAAACAATTTGTTTGCTAGAAAACAAGCTAGATATCCACAAATGATCATCTCAATGTAGGGAGGCCATATTCATATTGTAGCGTTGTAGTTCAGAGAGGGGTATGAAGACTTGTAGGCCGCACAATGGACAAATTGTTAGCATTTTATATAAATGTTTTACAAATTTCTATCTCTAAATATAGTGTATGCTAGAATGTACTTCTGATCACAATGTTCTGCTGGGTTATTAAAGAAAACGTTCTAGAAATCAATAGTTTAGAAGCTAACTCAACTTTATATCTACATATGTATAAGTTAACAGAATACTCTCAAATCCATATCTAGTTTTATCTGATATGTACTAGAAAACAAAATAGTTTTTGTCCATGTCTGCTAGCGTTGAGGCTAATGTTTATGCACTCCTAAAACAGTACATTTTTCTTTCTCTTTCAGTAAACAAACCAAGCTAATGATGACTAAACTAGTTTTTTGTTTGTTGAAATGCGTTTTAGAATGATACCATCCCATTTGGTAATATATCACTGGCATAAGGAAGCACAAATAAATGTTCATGGCTGTAATGTAAACTAAAGACCGTTAAAAAAGGACGAGCTCCTCAATATGTCCCAGATGCCAAGCTTTCCAATGTTTCAGTAAGAAATATTACAACACAGGAATAAAATAACTGTCCCCATCAAGCCATTTCATTGAGTCTTGAAGGACTGTGTATTACTTCATGGTTTGTTCTGAAATGCCACATTCTCATAAAATGATAACGATACTAGTGTATGACATAATGGCGTTTTGTATTATGCTGCTCGAAACACAAATTTGTGCCTGTGTGTGAGGATGTCTTAGAGTCTTCTGCTCTTGTCATTCGTGTATATAAGACTGCTGTACAGGAAGCACCTGAGATGCTTTGAGCTTGAAGAACAACTGCAATTGAGGTTCATAACAGAAGAATCTTCTACAGCGTTCTCTTCCTTTATATTCCACTCGAGTTGTGTCCTGATGCATGTCTTTATTCCTTTTCGTCATCTCTCCATCCATTTCCTTTGTTCGAGTTTCGACTCTATTCCTCTTGTAAGTGGTTTCGGCGGTTCCTGCTCTTCCTGTGGTCCAGCAAGGGTTTGAGTTTCCCCAGATCACCTCTCTTGGGGCTCTGTATGTTCTGCAGACTCTGCATCTGTTTGCGTTCCTTGCAGTATTGGTGCATGGCCAACGTCTCAGCCGGGCTGAAGGCCGACACCAGGGCTTTCGGGTGCAGTGAGGCTGCCCAGCCCCAGGGAGAATGTTTGTTGCTCAGAGCGCTGACCAGAGCTTCACTCAGAATCTGGAGACGGATTTTAGAAAGCGTGCGCTTGAAGCCATTCTCTGTGGCCAGGCAGTAGTACACCCCCTGATCCGAAGAATGCACTGAACGGATGAGCAAACCGTGATTGGTGGACACAACACGATCGCTCAGCTTCACCTGCACACAGATAAAAGAATGATCCTTAGTGAATGCAAAAATAAAAATAGCTGTCTTTGTTTTTGTGATCAATAGACTGTTTTTGCAATGTGATGAACATTTAGAAAGTACAAATTGTAAATGTTTTTTACTATTAATTTAGAATAATGTAGTTTTTCGCAAATATCCTCATAAACATAGTCATTTAGGTCTTAAGTGAAAGTAAACAGCTGTGAAAGAAAGTGCATGTATAGACAGTTTCATCTGGACCCGGTCTGTGTTTGTTTATCGGTCTGGTTAAGTTAAGTTAAGTTAGGGCCATAAAAGCATGAATGCGCAGTAACATTTGTTTATGTTGTTATCATTAATAGATTGGATCCGGGCAGCTCTTAAAGTGACAGCAGTCAAAAAGAGAGAATTTCTAATTGCTCTTGACTAAATCACTTTTGTAACAACATTTTGTTTTGTTTTGTTGTTTTATACATTTGCTTTCTATATGCAATGTACATTTAGCCTTTCTTGTTTATTTGTGGTTTTGTCCCATTACGTTTACTTTTATTTAATCGCTGATTCTCTGCTTGAGGTTTTTGTTTCTTTTGTGTTGCTAGTTTTTTGTGATGTGGACACCGGTGACAAGAATTATGAAATATCTGTGGTATCAAGTACTTGATAAGACCTTATTTAAAGCAAAAATAGCTGTAAAAAATATATTACTTACTGTGATATATAGTTTGACTTTTTAAGCCTTGAACTCTTAAATACAGGCACTTGTATGCATCAAAATGGCAAGTATGCTTGTGAACACAGTCATTTAGGTCTTAAGTGAAAATAAACAGCTGAGAAAGACAACGCATAACAGTATATTGGATCTGGGCAGCTCTTAAAGGGACAGCGGTCAAGTATTCCTGCTGTCTGTCATTCATGTTAATCAAACAACATGTTTTTTTGAACGGAGTTGTCTAACCTCTTTCCTGCGATCGTTGTCTCTCTGTATGAGCCATTTAACTGAGGCCTGTGGAGATTTGGGCTGACACTCCAGGAAGGTGGTGTTGTTTTTGACTCCATACTGAGTCATCTCCACTGCATTCCTGTAAGCTGAAACAAGACATGAAGCGTTAGCCAAAGCTCTCGGACACTAAACGCATGTTAATTGTAATTGTGCTGCCGTAATTCAGCTGACACGCTAACATCTGCCGATGAGGGTCACGACGGGGTTTGAGTTCACTAAGTATACATTAAAATATACTCTGAAGAGTAGTGGGCCACATTAGTGTGTGATTTGATAAGTGACCCTGTACACTTGACTCGCCAATGATGTCATATATTCAACATCTGTTTTGACATTATGCTACTTTTGTTACAGCTGGGAAAACGCTTCCACTCATCGCTAAGATTGCTATTTAATAATTCTGATGCATCTGAAGTGATAAACTGAGTCATCTGGATCGCTGACAGTATCCCTGCCAATTGTATTCAAATTAACAGGTGTTGTAGTCCCATAACAGATTCTTTCATAAGGAGAGAGAGAATTAGACAAACATGAGAGGAAACAAGTGGTGAAAGAAGAAAGAGAGAGGGAGATGTGTGAGGCTGCATGTCAATTAGCATTAAAGTTAAGCACCGAAATGTACTTAATTGGGAAAAAAAATACATTGTATGTATAATAGTACGCTAGTATTGAAATACTATGTCAACATGTCATAAAATGACTTTGAAGCCAGAGAGATTTAGCAGTAGCATTGGCCGCGTTCATATTAGAATCATAATTACAAGATGACAACTGGGTGATTCTACTCTGAACTCTTCGAAATGATTAGTTTCTATGACAACGTTTATAATGCCGAAATGGATCCATTTGGGGCTATGTTGTTGATGAGTAAAATACTTAGTCACTAGATTGATTCACTTCTAGATGCTCTTGCAAAGGATTATTTGTGTTTAAATTTGAAGTGATTTAGTTCTTAGCAACACACAATTCGTCCTTGCAATCAGAAAGTTAAAATGCAGCATGATGCGGCAAGGCATGTCATTTCATTTCAAATCAATGTGATGAGGAATTCTGTGTAAGAATGAAAGATTGATATCACAGATCGATGTGCTAACTGTGACATTTTGTAAATGCTGATTCATGCAATGCTACAGTGTTGACAATGGACTGTTTTCGCTGACAACCTTTTGCTGAAGTGACTGTTGAGTTTTCATTCAAGTTCACACAAAAAAAATCTAAATTCTGTCATTAATTTGTCATCAAGACCTTTGTTCATCTTCTGAACACAAATTAAGGTATTTTTGATCAAATCAGAGAGCTTTCTGGCCCTCCAGTCAGCAATGCAATTGAAACATTTCAAAGCCTAGAAAGGGAGTCAGGACATCATTAAAATAGACCATCTGTGGCACAACCTTAAAGGGTTAGTTCACCCATAAATGAACCAGTGTTTTTACCACGTTTCTTGGTCTTGGATTGCTGTCTATGGAGGGATATCTTAATATCTTAATTTGTGTTCCGAAGATGAATGAAGGTCTTACGAGTTTGAAACGACATGAGGGTGAGTAATTAATGACAGAAGTTTCATTTTTGGCTGAACTAACCCTTTAATTTTATGACGCTATGAGAATCTTTTTTGTGTTCACAGAAAATAACAAAGTGCAAAGAAAAAAAACTAAAGTAACAACTTTATTCAACAGCTTTCTTCACTTTTGGTTTTGGAACAACATGTGGGTGAGTAATTAATGACAGAATTGTAGTTTTTTGGTGAACTATCCCATTATCCCGTTATGAGTTTTCAACTTGCAATTATGCGTTTCAGCTGCAGTTCTAAAAAAGCAGCAGTGGTCAGAAATAGATGCAGTTTTAAAAACAGTGGGGGGAAAAAATAAGGAAACAGTTTCATTTACGAGAAAAAGTTGCAATTGCATGAAACAAAGGCGCAATTGTCAGATATAAAGTTGCAATGACGTTGTATCAAATAAATGCAAACTGCCCGTCACAAACTAGAGTGCGGATCGGGCCGAGTGTCCGCATCCGACAGAGCAAAATTATCTGTCCGAACCACCACCAAATATCCATCCTCCACAAACTGCTTACTGAAAACATGCATTCTCATCTCAGCACATAACTTTTAGGACTTTATTTGACTAGCCCAAGTATTGTCGTTACCTTTCAGATTGAACCCTCTGCACTGAGTCAGTGGATTCCCATGCATAATATCCTGCCTTCTGCTTCTCCTGAAAAAACATTTACATAGGATTAATCCAACAGATTTTCATACACTATATGCATTTCACTCTTACATTCTCTTACTGACTGAATGTTTCCTTTCTTGTCATAAAAAAGTCACATTTTAGCTTAATTTCTCATAATTAACATGATTCAGATGTCACAAGTACAGTGAAATAAACTGTCTGTTTTTCCACTTCAATACTCAAGAATGGATGTTTTGATAGCTGTGCTTTCCATCGATATTTTTCGTACTCGATACATCTGGCATGAAGGAAAACTGTTTGGTTTAGGTATCAGGTTAACATGTCCTGTTCAGAAACAAGCCGCAGTGTAAATACTTATGAATATGTAAAATGTGGGCTGTGGCTGTATGTGTGCGGTCTGAATACCAAAGACTGGATGGTTTCTGAAATATTGCCAATATTAGGTTGTTTTATGGTACAGTAGTTGCTTCAGAAATGCCCGCTCTATAGTGTCTGATATTCTAGTCCCTCGATATGTCTTTTTAAAGCCGTTTCATAGTCTGCCAGGAAAATCTTAGGCCAGAACTCTTTAAAATGTAATAGTAACAAAATTAATTTTAATATGTATGAGTTAGGGGTTTGTACAAATTCCACAAATAATCTTTCAACCCAGACTGTGTGTCTCTACTTTATGACTAAATGAAACTAAAGCTGTCTCATCGTTTATTTCTGCCCCACCGCTGCTGCAGTTTATGCCACCCGGAGTGTGTGTGTGTGTACCTCTTGCCAGTAGGGTAGAATCGAGAACAGCTGAGCCCATCCCAGGCACAGTACGGGTCCCGCGCTAAACAACAGTCTGCACAGGCAGAGCCGTATGCCATGCAGCGGTGCAAAGACACCTGGGAAACTCCGTGCTCAGAGCTAACATACAGCTGTTGCTGTAACACATACAAGCCAGATATTTCAAAAGCTGTTCCTTTAACCAACAGGACTGGTGACAAGATAATTAACCGGAATTAAAGCAACAACATTTCCCCCGCCACCCCAACTTACTATATGTAGCACTTAATCACTAAATGGAGCTAGATGAAAGAGCTACTAAATGTAGTTACCTTTTTAGATGAGATTCTTAGGTTGGTGATAGGAGATTGCGTCTGAAAATCAAAATAGAAATAAGGTCAATAAAATGGATTTTATATATATATACATTTTTTTTTTTCCAAAAAGAAATAAAATTCATGCATAAAATGCCTATTCCTTTCAACATTTATGTATTAAATTTAAATTTAAATATATATATATATATATATATTAAATGTCAAGGTGGTGTAACTGTAAGTATTTTATATAATTTTATGCCAAAAAAATGTACATATGTGGTGCAACCAAAATGGATTGGGTTTTTTTGTGTCTGTTGGTAGTGAGTTTCGTTTCACTATCATGATTTTTTTTATTGTTTAATGTTTTTCTTCTTTTCAAAATAATCTATATTTTATTTCATAATTCTTTTTTCTGTGGCAGTGCATCAAGCTTGTCACATGACACTTCTCAGTTATGATTTTAGCCCAAATATTTATAAGCTTGTTAAATAGTTAGGCATTCCTATTCTCACGTGTAAGTAAATCTAATTTGTGCTTTAATCACCTTATAATGATTGCGTCTGTATATAGTATGTTTGTTTATATTACAACTCCAAAAATGGCCATGTCAAATGGTATAACCTTAAGAAAATTTAATGGTATTCATGATTTAAAATTTCATAATGTTCATAAAAGGAAAAAAAAACTTTTGAAGGGAAAAATTTGATCTCTTTTCACTTGATAGTTACACCATTTGACAGTTTTACATAGCAAAGCTGAGTATATGTTTAGGCCTAGCTGTTCATTATAATGGACATCCTTAGCCTATTTGAATCAATCAAACGAAACCACACTTTTTAAAGAGAAATCGCCTATTTAGGTTGGTTTTGAGTTTTTATGTGCAAATTTGTGAGTGTGTGTGTTCAGATGCCAATTTAAACATCCCACGGCGCTGTGTGTGTGTGGCATTTCATGGTCCCTGATTTGATTAATTGCGCCTAAACCTATTTTGACGATTCCGAGCCACTCAAAGCAGATCGCAAGAAACCTTTTCCTCACCTCATGCCCAGTCTTTATTCCCATAAAAAATCTGCCTGCCCTTAGAACAACATGGAATTTTAATAAACGCTTTGTGGCAGTGCCAGCTCTGCTCCTCCAGATACTTTGATGTGTGATGTGTGGCGAGAACTCAGACCTTAAACACTTCCAGCTCCTCCAGGATTAGATCCTCATCCAAGGAGCCGTTTGACGGCAGAACCACGACCTTCTGTACAGTGCCTTTATCTGTGAGCAGAATATCAGAACATCAGGAGAGTATTGGACGGTCTGGAAAGCAAAAACAACCTTGATAATGCGCTCTGGTTTAAACTGCCTATGAACTTTCCATTGTTCTCAGATTTTGTCTTTGAAATGTGTATCTGGGTTGGTTTAAGATGTTGTTGAGCATCTGTTCTGAGAAACAGATCTGCAAACTAGACTTCAGAGGAAAATGTGTGGTTGCCAAGGTGTTCTGGGTGGTTGCTAGGTGATTTTCACGTCAAAAGAGCCCTCCCTCTAGTCCCTAGATATGGCCCGTGGCCCTACTTCAATGTAAGTCTAAGCATTTTGGGGTTATTTTGCCATCTGCCTGGTGGAAATTATTTATCGGTTACCCAACTGTAGAAACATTTTGAGTGATGAGTTTGATGCCATTAGCAGCTTATGAACGTTAAATGTCAAGCTCATGCGTTCTGTGAGGTCATGATAGGTGTGTATTGCTTCAGATCCTCAGAGAGTCCAGCTTAAAACTCTGGAAATTCCCATTTTATATAGCCAACATTTCTAGACGAAACCCTGCCAAAGAGCAGGCAGGCCGCGCCGCACAATGCTCTTGGCTTTCCATCAGGAATTTTGATAGGCAAATACAAACAGCTGTGATTTTGAATTCTCTCCAAATGTCCCTATCCCCGTTCCCTAGTAACCGCTGAGCCTGTCTGCTGTCGTGTCTCTGATTCTGTGCTCAGATGAACACACACTCACACATGCTTGCTTTCTTTCTGTCTTCCATTGCCATCTCCAAAGCTAATACCTGTGACACAGCAGGAATCATGCTGTCTTCCGTTTAACTGATAATAGAACAGAGATAGATGTTTGTGTTGAAAGTTATTAGATGATAACGTTTGTGCCGTCTGTGTAGACTCTCTGCCCCCTAGTGGTGGTCAGATTTATGTCTGTATGTCCTCTGGATGAGTTGTTGTAGCATGTTTCTTTAAGGAATGGAATGGTATGAATAACTATTTTTAAAATTAAATGACATTATATATTATATATATTGAATATAGCCTATTTCTGTAAGGAAAGGAATGGTATAAATAACTATAAAATGTAATTTTGTATTATAGTATTAAATATGCTTTATTCAATATACTTTATTTCTGATATGATTGCTTGTTTTATGTGTTTTTAAGCATTTTTTTAAGCAAGTTGGACTATTTTATTTTTTTTATAATAATTTTTTAATAATGACTCAAGTTCTCACAATTAAGAGTTTGTAATTCATTTTTTACTTTATTTCTCGCAATTGCAAGTTTATATAACACAGTTCTGAGGAAAATAGTTAATATCCTGCAAATTTGGGCTATTTATATCTTGTGAAATATTATTGTGAATTTATATCACACAGTTCTCACTTAATTTAATTAAAATTTTTAAGAAAAAAGTCCGAATTGCAAGTTTGTAGCACACAAAGTTATTATAAATACAAAGCAATTACCGGTTTCAGTTTTTATTCAGTGGTTTTCATAGAACTGTACTAAAAAGTTTTATTAAAATAACGTTAATAAGTAATCTTGTGGAAGTTAGTTGAGGCTCTAGTAGATCCTGGCCTCCTGGTTGAGAATCACTGCTTTAAAATATAGTATTGAATTTTAGTGTAAAAATAGCCAGATTCAAGCCTACATCACCCACTAAAGCTTAATGTGTCATGTGTGTGAACTCTTTTTACGTAATTTTAGAAACAGATGAATATAAAATTACATTTATATGGGGTTTTCTATAAAATAATAAGAAACATATCTCTTGTATGTTTTGTACAATGTAAACAGTATGCTATGAAATGAAGCAGTGCGGTAAAACAAAGTCGAGTGCGTTTGCCATAATTTATTCAAGTATTTTAAATGAAGTATGATTTAACTGACAAATGACTTTCAGTAAAATGTTCTAAAAATTCCTTTTCTACGTGGAAAATGCTATTTAGTCTGTTAAAAAGCACACAAACTCACTCAAACTTAAGTGTGCCAGCTCCTTCCACAAACAGATTACATTGAGGTAGAAATGTATTTCTGAACTGTTTTTCATCTTGTAACTCGGAATAGGTTAATGTTTTAGAATAATCATTTATTTTTCTTGAGACTTGTCATACTCTGTGGTCTTACCTGTGCCCAGGAATAGAACCTGGTAGTGTCCGTCCGCAGCGGTGACCTGGTCAACAGCTACAGAGGTGTATTTATAATCAGCATGTGTCCGCACCACAAGAGGTTTCCTGCCGACCGGGTAGATGGGGTTAAACATGACGGGGTGATTCCTCACGAAAGTCACCACATCATCCGGAAACTCTTTAGTGCTCTGGATGTGAGGGGTGAACGCGCCACCGGGACACTGACGGGAACAGGATAAAAACAGCTTGAAGATTAGACAATCATGATGTAGATCATGAAAGCTTTATTCTTTAATTTAGTCTTTTTGCCACATTTCGTCTCATTTTAAAAGTTCCCCCCAAAATGTGAAAGTCCAACATTATAAATCTAAGTGAGAAATTAACCTCTTTAGTACTATACTGGACACTCACATAATAATAATGATGTAGTATTACATTAATAAAATAACATCATTCTATATGTTGTCATAGAAAAATATGGTTAAAACTTTCATCTTGTCCTTTATCTGAAAAATAAATTACCATAAAATAACAGAGGATAGACCAGAAATCAAACCTACAAATTTTAATGTACATACTCAAAAATGTTATTGTTCCATATTATTCAGTGCTGTCAAACAATTAATCATTATTTATTGCATCCAAAATATATTTTTTAATTCATTTATATTTAATTATTATTATTTATATATAACAGCACTGATATTATTTTGTAATTTTAAAGTAATTGTAAAATTATCTATACATAATTATACATAAATTCTTATTAAAAAAGTTATTCTTACAATATAAAACAAAAAAACAAACCTACAGATTCCATGTAATTAAAAAAACAAGTTATTCAATTAAGAAAGAGCAATATATGATATATTCATGAAATTTGTAAAATAATAAGTATATATTAATAAATAAAGTAGCATAGTAATATCCTATATTTTATTAGTTTATAACTCAACTGGGTTATGCTACTCAGTTCAATTTTGCTAAAGTATTATTAAAAGGTATCACAGAGGATAAACCTGAAATCAAATCTCCTAATTTCATGTGTAAACTAAAGTAAAAATAAGGTTATGATGATGATGATTTCGGCAAACGTTCCCCACCTACACTTATTTGACTTTTCAACAAAATTCACAAATAGTGTGTTGTGTAACTCACAGTTCCGGGTCGTGGGTATGGGATCCGGCCCTGGAAAGCCACCCACTGGAAGTTGGGTCCTTCCCTGTGTGCAAACGGTCCGTTGAAGACCGTCAGGATGTCGCCCATGTTATACACACAGACGGCAGAACCTCTGAACACAGAACTGGAAGAAATAACACAAAACACATTTAACATGAAGCAAGTCGGACAGTAAAAGACTGTCTTGCGCATCCTTCCCAAGCATTTGGATGGAAGGGTTGATGTAACATGGTTAAAGTGGAGACTCGGTCCACAGAGAGAGAAAAATGCCTCATAGAGGAAAGGATACCGCTTTGGTTACGCTCTGAGATGAAGTGTGGTTTGGCTGGGCATCCTAGATTATGATCAGACAGCAAGACACAGCATTTCTTTGTTTGATCGCAAAACAAAGGGAGAGAGACCAAATATAATGATAAATAACAGAGCAGGGCACAGACAAAGGGGCTGTCGCTGTTTGGATTGGCTTCATTTGGAAAACCACACCGAGGATGAACCCATCACAGAAACCTTGACCGAAATCTCACCTCATTAAACCACAGCTCACGTACACACGGCCCAACATACACTCATTCAAACCCACCATAACAAACATAATCAAATGACCCAGAGCGAATGAGACCTCATATCCGAACTGTTTCGCCTAAACAACTAGATAATTAATGAACACCACTGGCTCTTGGGTCTTAAGGAAGAAAAAAAGACATTTCAACAACTTAGACTGTTCTACAATCATATGAACATTTCTTATCCAGTACTTTAAAAGCTAAATGATTGGAGTTATGTTTGCTGGTAGTGTCAAAACGTGCTGTTACTTTTTATTATATTTCTTTTTAAGGGACATTTGCTTCCTGGAATTGATTTTCAGGGACACTTTTGACTATTCTATATTTTCCCCTAAATATATAGAAATACAGTGTGCTATATTTTTGTGCTAAATACTTCAACCTCAAAGTGTAGAATGTATTTTTTATTACATTTTATAAATATATTTTTTACAGGCCTATATAAAGTTATATTTATAGAAATTAGAAACACATTTTTTTTAGAATTAATGTTTACATTAATACTATATTTACAAACATGAACAAATAATATAGTATATAGGAATAATATATAAAATAAATTAATTTAATAATGTAATATATTTTTAGACTCATAATAATAATAGGTCAAATTACATATTACTGTTTTATTAGATATAATAAATAGATTAGAATGTAGTATACAGATGGTGCAAAAATACAAAAATACAAATAACAGACCGTATATAGTAATAATAGAGGAAAATTACATATATTATCAATTAGTGCTATCAAATACATAATATACTCTATTTATTTATTATGTAAATATAAAAACATACACATTCAGTATATATTTTGTATTATGTAAATGTAAATATTTAATATATAAGCATAAATGTTTCTTAAATATATGTGTGTGTGTGTGTGTATAAATACAGCACACACATATATATATTGTAAACACAAACCTTTATTTTGGATGCATTTAATCACAATTAATTGTTTGATAGCACTAATATATATGTACATATGAATATATTTGATGGCTTCAGATGCACCTCTTAATTTAGCATTAAATTAGCATTTTTATCAGGCTCCTATGTTTCAATTCAGTCATTTTACTTTAATAGCAATTAAAAGGTTATTAGTCAGTTATAAAAGAACAAAAAACAAACTCAAACCTAATATAAAAGCTAATTTAAAAGAGGATTTTGCATCTGAGGTCTTCATTTCAGTATTTAAAATTAAGTTGAATATTGTAATAATCATAACTAGGGATGTAACGGTATCAAAACTTCACGGTATGGTAATACTTCGGTATGAATAGCATGGTACGGTATTTATTGAATTACTTACAGGAAAAACAAAACTAATGAAGAGACTCGAAAAAAGTGGCAGAAGTGTTTATTAAAAAGTTTACATGAATACTGAACATATCAATGGCACACACATTAGCCATTATTCTTGTTGAAGAAATTAAATAGGCCGTAGCATTTCTATTACAAAAAGGTGAAATTAAAAAATAAATTTTACGTCATGGACACTGCAATGTTAAGTCAAATGCGTTGAAATCACCGGCAATAAACACTATGTTTCAAAAAAATGTTTCACTGAATTATAAACGTATTACCTGAAATTATCATTAGCGTATAGTTAGCCTATATATAATTAATGTATGTTCATGTTTAGATTTCTCTGTTTATGTACACATTTTAATAATATAGAACGAAATATAGAACTATTTCCATCTCTTTTCCTTCGCCGCTACTAGCAGCACCTGCCATTTCTGTATTACTGGATCTATAGGACAACAGACCACAAAAAATGATGGCCACTCCTGGGCTGATGGGAATTGTAGTTCCCGCTACCTCGCTTTCGCTCCATTCGCCTGAGCAAACTTTTCTTAGAAGACCTATAATTTTATCGAGTCATGCGACCACGGTAATATCGAAATATTTGCTATCATGGTACGACGGTATTTACAATACCGTTACATCCCTAATCATAACAGAATATAACAGTATACACAAAGCATATAATGAAATATCTGAAAAATTAATTGGAGATGTAGTGTAAAATAATATGTATAAACTCATAATATTAGTAGTGTAGTATTTTAATTTTATAATAATAATTTAATAAAATCAGGAATTCACTAGCTTTATATTTTAAATTTGTCACATTTGTGTCTAGTCATGCACATGAAACACGCACATGAATTTCCAAGTAATGTATGCTTGTTTCTGAGAGTTTACACTTACTCATTTACACAACACCAGAAAAAAAAAAACATTTAAACTCAGTGACATGACACTGCATATTACACACACTCTGTGTGTGTGTGTGTGTGTGTGTGTGACAGAATATATGAAATATTCAGCAGGACCACACAGATGTCAGTGAAAAGCTGTTGGAAGAACTAAGATTAGATATTTGTTTGTAAAGGAGTGACCGTTCCCTTCTCTTTACCGCCTTCAGGTGTGATCAGATTTTCCCAGAAACCCCCTCAGCTCCAACCCCGTCTGAACTATATTTGGCGAATACAAACACAAAAACATGTGCATGCATATATACACACGTTAGCGGCAAGCTCAATATTGCCATTGGCTTTACCTCGTAGAGGTGAAGACTCCAAAGATGAGAAGGCCCTTTGGGTGGTCCGTCTCCAATAAAAACACATTCTCTGGAAGGAAAGAGACAAACACTCACTCAATAGCTGAACATCTGTCCCACAACATTGTTACACTGTTCTAGTTTGGCCTAACAAGAAGAAAACAGGTGAAAGCGTGTAAATCCATCACGGGCTTTGACCCTTCAGTGTAAACGGTCTGTGCTGAGTGTTTTATGATCATAAAAGGATTTTAATGAGGTGAAAAGCTTTACAAATGACCTATAGGGCCATTGTTGGACACTGACAAACACCAAAATGGCTGGTTTATGGTAATGACCAGTAATTATAGAAAGCTGTTTAACTATGATGTGAATGAAGCTTGTAAGGCTTTTCAAGGAGTGTTTAGGGTTAAATACAGGTTAAGAACTAGCAGCACCCTGTTCAAATTAGGGTACAATTGGGTTAAATGCCCCTTGGGGTTTTCTACTACTCCTATTTTTTTTTACTTCAGTCAATTACTCAATATAAATACAGAAATATATATTTACCTAAAAATAAACATTTGTGTTAAAGAAATGTTTTATTATTTAAACAGTTTAAATATAAAGGCTCATATCGACAACCAGGAGACTTTTGATTTTAGTAACATAAACATTGTAAAAATATTTGAATGCTTTACATATTTACATTTTTTTTATCATTTTTAATGACAAAGTGAAGTTTTTAAGTGAAGTTTTCTTTTTCTTTTTTTAAAAAAAACATATTGTGTATGCGATAATCAACTTAGGATTAGTCAGTCCTAGATATTGTCTATATATGTTAACTTTATTGAACCAAAACAGTCCTTGAAGTAGAACCTATGTGTGTGTGTGTGCTATCTACAATGAAAGGAACAAATGTACCCACAAGGATAGTAAAACCTGAAATTGTTGACACGAGGGGAAAAAATATTAAAAAAAAGTAAATTATGTTCATCTGAAAGTGTAACAGTGCAAACACGGGTAGGTTTAGGGATAGAAAATACAGTTTGGTATGTAAAAAAGTAATAGAAGTCTAGCAAAAGTCTGCACAATCCACAACAAGTCCCTACTTAACCTTATTTTGTGAACAAAATACACACAGAATCGAGCTAAACCTGACAAAACCCCTCTTAACCTCTTTTTGCAGACCTCCTAATTTGCAAAAACTGTATAAAAATTGTGATTTTATTTATTTATTGTCTTTTAAATTGTGAAAATTTAGAAGGTTTTCTGTGGGTTAGATCTAGATGACAGTATTTTGGTCCCGATGAGGAAAACTGAATATTATATATTTTTGAAAATCTAGTAAACAGCAGAAAGTTTTGCATGAGGTGTAGGTTTAGGGTATAGAAAAAACAGTATAAAAACTATTGTGTCTATGAAATGTCCCCATGTCTTCTGTAACAAATGAGAAAATGTGTATAATGACATGGGTATGACATACGGTAAGTATTACAAGGAGAAGGTGACTTTTGAAGACATTGTCCCCACTTTTCACAAAAGCAAACATACGTGTATGTGTGTATATTAGCCAGTGTGTGTGTGTGTGTGTGTGTGTGTGTACAGGCATTTGTGGTTTACGAGGACACAAATGTGTTTAATGACATGGGTACTACAACATAAATATGGTTTATGAGGACACTTTCTGTATTCCTGTAAAACAAAAGGCTTAAAAAACATACTAAACAGTGTTTTCTGGAATTCAAAAAGTGCACACAGTTTCCTGTAAGGGGTAGGTTTAGGTGTAGGGTCAGTGTAGGGCAATACCACATACAGTCTGTACAGGGTAAACATAATTACGCCTATGGAGAGTCCCCATAAACCACAAATGCAAGTGTGTGTGTGTGTGTGTGTGGTCTCACCAAGCTCATCAAAGTGGGTCTCTGTACCGTCCTCCTCTAGAACTGAACACACCAGCCGAGCCTTCAGAAATGTGGTCCATTTGTTCACCAGACTGCGTTGACCACCAGTGTCATTCTAAATAGAATTTACAATGACTTAAAATGAATTATTAATATAGTATACGGTTCATATTAATGATTAAAATAAGATCAATTCTTTTTAAAAAATGTACCTCCCTGAACATAATTACATAACTTGTGACAAACTGACATGACATTGACAGACTTACAGGGCAGACTCGAGCCACCATAGCATGGATGTTCTTAGTGTTTCCACTACTGTCTGTCAGTCTCTCACGCAGGAAGAAGTAAAGTTTAGCGTCGTTCGGATCCAAGCCATCAGGAATCAAGTGAGCATCGATGAACACTGGCTCTAGTCAAAATAGAAGAATAACTACACTTTAAACACGCAATTTGCTCTACATCGACCACAAAAGAGAAATAAGTATATTGTACTGTATCATTTCTTGCCTAAAGAATCAAACATCTCTGCATGGTGCTAATGCCTAAGTTTATACGCAACGCGATACAGCTGCTGGCAAACCGAGTGAAGAAAACATATCTCACAGATCCAGACCAACTGTGCGTTTCATTGAGTGTATTTGGATCGAATCACACAAAAGATAATGTGACCTCTTGAGAAAACCATTCTGCACGTACAATACGTTTCCATTTTCTTGGTGGAATCATTGTAAACATATCCTGTCTTCAGCTATTTCCTTTGACGTGGGCAAAGATGATTTTTACTCTGTGGTTTGTGTATTATTTCACTGAAATGGCGCGGAACGTGAACATGCAATTTAATGCTCCACATAAATTATTATTTGTAGCTTCAAGAAAACATTATGCACAATTTTCTAACAGAACAGTCATAATAATGTAGATGGATCAAATAAAATGTTGGGTTTGTACCGCTCAGCCATTTGGAGTTATGTTGGTCTGTCCTAACTGCGTTCCTTGTGGTCAGGCTCCTGAAGATTGCCGCGTCTGTCCCCATGAAGTCAATGTACATGCCAGAGAACAGCTCCTGATCTAACCAAATACAGAAACAGAAACATGTGACATATTTTATCACATTACATTTAGTCATTTAGCAGACACTTTGTATTGTGCTAGTTGTGGATTTTATCTTTTTTATCTTCTCAGATGAATATTAAGGTTGGTGAATCAAGCTAGGAAAGACAATAAAATAAAATAATTGATCAGAATTAATTTTGTCTAGTTAATGTGAGTTATTTGTGAATTTAATTCAACTTTAAATTATATATCAATACTAGTGCAATCGATTAATCGCATGTAAAATAAGTTTTTGTTTACATAACGTGTTATATGTGTGCTATGTATAATTGTATGTGTATATACACACACATGTATATATTACATTAAAATGTTTTACTTTTTAAATATAAATTACATGAGTATAAATACAGACATGCAAATACCTGTAAATATTTTCAAAATATATGCTCATATGTATACATAATAAATTTACACAGAACACACACATATTTGCAAACAAAAACTTATTATGATTAGCACAAATTAATACCATATATTTCTTCTGCAAGTTAAAATGGAAAAAATTCAGTTCCTCATTTTAAATGTACTTATGTGGATGGCAATTACGTAAATATAAATTAAAAAATGTAACTTTTCAGGCACTTCATGGACTGAATATTACGTTATTTAAATTCCACTTTTGCTTGTGTTCAATTATTGATTAACCCGCAAAAATACGACATTCTTCATCTTTTATTTTTCAATTCCTTAGCTATAGGGGTTTTTGTGTGCGTTCGCTAATCTGTTCCAGTTGTGTTTTAATAGTAATCTCAAAGAATAGATTGATTGAAACTGAAATGTCAAATCTAATGCATTAATGTAGTTGATGGGTTATTAAACATTTACTCCATATGTGTTTACTTTGACTGGCCTATTTAAAATACATTTTTTTGTGTTTTTTGCTACTGGCTCAACACATTTTTCTGTTAAATACAAGACCTATAGATTTATTGCGGCTGTACATTTCTCTGCGGTGCACATTACTAATGACCTGCTCAAGTCTCCATTCCCCAAATCTCTCCTTCCTTTCATCAGTGCACTGCTCTTTCACTTCATCACTCCATATTGCTGGGCCCTGTGGTCGACATGTGTGGCTAAGGGCCAAGTGTATGATGGAAATTGTCAGCCGGACGTCAGACTGAGAAAGCTGTAGGCTGTCATGTCAAGGGCCGTCCGTCTTTGATGCCGTCTAGACCGTTAGGAACTGTTCTTCCTAATGGAATAACCACTTAAAGCTTTCTCTCATATACAGATGACTCAATGATGACCTATAACATATTATATTTAGGTGTGCGTGTGTGGTTTTTGTAGGCGAGTATGTGTGACACATGCTATTAGTTCTTGTGTGAACTGGGAAATGATGGCATGTGTGTTTCAGGGTTATTATAGTTAATTACAATTAAAGTTTTTTTTTTACTTTGCTTTTTTTGCAATTAAAAAACAATAAAAAACCAACATAAACTAAAAATGTAATTATATTTTATTAAAAAATTGTCATTAAAAATAATTAAATAAAAAAGGAAAAATGACAAAAAAAACAATGTTTTTTAAAATAAATCAAAACATTATTTTATTTCATATTAAACAATGAATGTTAACCTAAAAAATAAATAATAAAAACAGTTTAGAATTTAAAAAAATATAATAATAAAATACATTTAAAAAACTGACAAAAAACACAGAAAATACTAAAATTTCAACTAAAAACTAAAAATATGAAAACATTCAAATTTTTCATTAAAACTATAGTAGTGTTTCAGTGATACTAAGACAGTGATACACTGTTGTGTTTATGTTGCAGTTGTAATGACTCTCTGGTGTGTGAAAGCATGAATGCGGGTGTAATTTAGCCCATTGGCTGTGTCAACAGCAACCCAACACCAACCAGCCAATTACAGATCAAAGGATTACTGAGTGACCTGAAGTTGTCACTTTAAAACGGGGCAGAGAGCCACAAAATGTGGGTGTTTTTATGACACTATGGGGTCATGAACAAAGAGATCATAGAGAATGTGTTATAGTACGTGTCCGAGACAAAACGGGACCTGTGGATAAACACACAAAAGACAGCAGCACTTACTGAGCATGACTGAGACGGTGTTGACTTGTGGGTTAAACGAGCATCTTCCTTTCCCTGATTCTGCTCGGGAAGAGATTTGAAAGACTTGCTCCTGCCAATGACACCAAAAACAAAATCTCTCATTTCACATAAACAAACTGTTACTGTGAGACAGACAGTGCTTAGTCCTTATATGTTGGTTTAAGTGGGCGAATCATGCCCGAAATAAGCTGCAGAGCTGACCTTTTTAATCAAATAATCAAATAATCAAATTATATCCCTTAATACATATGAATGACATATGCTCTTGTTAGAATTTTATCTACTGTACCATCATCAAATGTATTCTCAACATTCAACTTGATCCGGAGTGTTTCGCAGCCAATCTATATAAAAAGATTTCGGAGTAATTTCCTAGCACTCATTAGTGCAGTGGTTCTGGCTTCCTTCTGATTGGTTGGACAGACTTGCCCGAAGGCTTCCAGGTTTCCGACCATCAGGCCAGTTTGTCCTCTCTTTGGTGTCATGATGTTGGCCAGTTTTGTGAAGTGAGAGAAACCAGAGACGTAGAGAGCCTCCGTCTGGACATACAGCCTCTGGTGGTAGTTCTTCTAATTTGTCACAGGGCGTATCTATTTGTTAACTATCATATTGTCTCTTTACATCACGCAGAACTATAGGCAAAGATGTGAATAACATGGTGACTCCGGGGTGGCCTCGTCATTGTTGCAAACAAAGCTACTCCGCACACTTTTAAAGGTTACAGGTCACCCTACTGCAGAGTTTTCTTCTTCTGTAATAGTCCAGCTGGTGTGTAGCCAAGAGAGATGGACACAGACGGAGGGTTGAGAGAGGAAAAATGCTTTTCAAACAAAAAAAGAATGATAGAAAACAAGCTGGCTAGCAGGACTGCTTCTAATCTTGTCTGGTCTCACAGTGTCTCTTCTCTAGTGTTTTGTTTTGGGGTTTTTTGTCTCGTATCATCGTATCTCATCTAGTATTGTCTTGATTTGTCTTATCTTTTATCACCTCATCCAATTTTGTTTCGTCTCATCCTGTCTACTCTCATCTCATCTTCTCAGTTTTGTCCTGTCTTGTCTCATCTAGATTTGTTGTGTCTTGTCTTGTCTCATCTAGATTTGTTGTGTCTTATCTTATCTAGTTTTGTCTTGTCTTGTCTCATTTAGATTTGTCTTGACCTACAGTACGTAGTTTTGTCTTGTCTCGTCTCATCTAAGTTTGTCTTGGCTTATCTAGTTTTGTCTCGTTTTTTCTAATCTCATCTAGATTTGTCTTGTCTTATGTAGTTTTGTCTCGTTTTGTCTCATCTCATCTAGATTTGGTTATCTCCTATCTACTTTTGCCTTGTCTTTTGTTGTGTCATTTTATTTACATTTGTCTCATCTCGTTTAGTTTTGTCATGTCTTATCTATGTACTTTGTCTTATTTTGTCTATTCTCATTTCATCTCACCTCACCTCATCTACTCTCAATTCTCATTTTTTGCCTTTTTTTAACTAATTTTGCTACATCTTATTCATCTCATCTAAATTTCTTCTCCTATGACAGCTTGTCAGCTGTTATCCTATACCATCTGGTCCTCATTTTTTCTCGTCTCATCTTTATTGCCTGTCCTTATCTCGTCTCTTGTCTTGTTTCATTGTGCTGTGTTTAGTCTCTTCACTTATTTCTTCTCTTCTTGTCTCACACCTTCTCATTTCATGCAGTTGTCTTGTTTGGTTTAATCTTGCATCTTATTTATCTTACAATCTATTTATCCTTTAACCTTTTAATATTTAAATGTAATATTTATCTCATATCACAACTCACCTCATCTCATCTGTTTCCCATTTTTTGTCTCATCTCATTTCACCTGTCTTCACCTTCACCACGTGTCTTTGTGTTTCATCAGGTCTCATTTTGTCTCAAATTACTCTTCCCTACTTACTATTCTCTTCTATTATCATCTTAATCTTACCTTGTCTTTAACCTTGTGTATTCACATTGTGTCGCATCTTGTTTGGACTCTTGTTTAATCTCAGCCTATTCATCTAAAGACCAAAGTACACTGTGTATTCTAACTAGGGTTGGGTCGATAGACGATGCCATCGTCCATGGCCGATAGACATCACAATGCTGAGCCAGCATCGCTATCCTCCGCGCCGCCGCCGCAGCAGCAGCACCAAGCTTGCGAAAAATACACTTAATCTATGGCGGCAAATCTATGCCATTAATAAGCTGGCGCACCACTGATGCCGGCGAGAGTGGTAAATCATTTCCGCGAGAGAAAAACAGATGTACAGTAAATGCAAAGAAACAGGGCCCGCAAGCTAAATTTCAAACCCCGCGATGACAATGCCATCGTCCATCGCAATGTTTCACATTAGAAATCGTACGGTGCCAAATTGGTCAACGTCGGCCAACCCTAATGTAACGTATTCTCTTTTAAAGCTGGGTTGCATTTGTTGTTGTGGTCCCATCTTAATAGTTATTGTTTTCTGCTGTGAAACAATAGCCTGGTGTCGGTGTTCCCCTCTTGTGGAACAATCGATTAGTGCAAAACTTTTTGCAAGCTTACAAAAAGTACTGTTCAGGTGACAAAATTTGAGTTGCGCACTGAAGTATAATTTGGGCTTTATTTGCGCACTTCTCAATTTTTCACTTTCTCTTTTAACCTTTAACTACCCTCATTCCCAAGCTGGTTTAAATTGTCATAAGCTTTTAAATGGATGTATGATGTTGAACTTTACAACTCAACGGTAGATTAAACCATTTTTTTTAACCAGAAAATGAACGGAATATCGGCCTAATGTCCTTTTTTCCAATCCTTCATTTTATGATTCTGAAACAAATGTAGTAAAATAAAGGTGAAACTGAACTAAATCAGACAGTCTGACTGCTTTTCATTAGTGAGTGTAAACTGACCTCAGGACGCCTGCCACGGTTAACATATGCACAGACTGGGCTGTAGGCTCCACTGCCGCAGATGAACAGATGAGTCCTGTTATAAGGCTGAATCACTCTTAAGAAGTTTCCACATCCATGCTGAGGAGAACAAAAGAGTCAGAGATAAACATTTTCATTCCTAAAAGTTATATAGTCATTTAGTGCTACATAATTCTATTAGCAAGCTGATACTCTCCGTTCTTTTATTTCAGAAAAAGGCAATGCCAGGTAAAATTAAGACAATTTACTTCGATCCAGACCTGTAATTGAGGAAATAAAAGTTTATATAGGTCAGGAATTTAAGGCCTATCTTAGAATACAGGAATCCCAAACTAAAATGGACGCCAAACCAACTGCACATGATCCAGCCCAAAGAAAGAGCGAGAGAGGGATGAGTAGAGAAAGAAAAGAAGCGCCAGGGGAGCAGTTAGGAACTTGGCGAAGTGTGTCAAAACAGCAGCTGCATGAGCACTCGGTTAGCATGTGCACACACGCAGGTCCTTCTAGAGCAACTCCAGAAAAATAACAGCGCTTCCAAAAGCACACACCCAACCATCCACTCCTCCCCTTGATCTCTTTCACATGTTTGTCATTAATAGTTCTGTGCCACATATCAACATTATCCTCTTCTGGCTTGTATTCACTATTAGATTTATGGTATGGAACCTTTTTCTTCCGCAAAGGCACAAAGATGTCTTGACAGTTTACGGTTCATGTACAGATCAGGCAGAATTAACAAGAAAGAGCTCCATAAACACATCTTAAATAAACTCCTCAGTGTTTCCCAAATGATGCAGATGGATTCGGATGATGTGAGGTCACGCGCGGGTGCTCCTGTGACTACAGGTCCTGTCAGGGGAGAGGGATGGGGTGTATCCCTGTCAGAGGAGCAAACCTGACAGCCTGACAAGGGGCACTGCTACAGATCCATAGATACAAATAAAACATCAGGATATCTGTGGCACAAACCCTATAGTTTAAACAAATAGTGTAGGAAGGGCTCAAATACAAATATTTGTTAGAAGCCATGCAGGAAGGCTGATCTGCAAACTCTGTAAAAGCTGCATATATCACTATTTGACATGTTCCTCTGTACCCCCGCTGGTAAAGATATTAAACCACTGTAGTCCTGCAATTTAGGGCTGGGTGAATTTGATTAAAACTTTCAAGGACACTCGGTGGCAATTTCACCCTAAAATTCAAAGAAAAAGAAAATCAGATTTAAATTAGTGCTGTCAAATGATTAATGGCATCCAAAATAAAAGTTTTCATAATACATGTAAATATTTTCTAAATGTGCTTTCAGATAGATAGATGGATATATACATACATACATACATAATAAATATACACTGTACACACATATTAGGTAAACAAAAAACATTTATTTTGAATGCAATTAAGCGTGATTAATTGTTTGACAACACTAATTTAAATTAATCTTGAATAATGAAAAGCAAGTTTAACCTGGCATTATCTGTCTGTTTCTCTGTCTGTTTCTCTGTCTGTTTCTCCCTGTCTGTTTCTCCCTGTCTGTTTCTCCCTGTCTGTTTCTCTGTCTGTCTGTCTGTCTGTTTCTCCCTGTCTGTTTCTCTGTCTGTCTGTCTGTTTCTCTGTCTGTCTGTCTGTCTCTCTTTCTGTCTGTCTGTCTCTCTGTCTGTCTGTTTGTCTGTCTCTGTCTGTCTGTCTGTCTGTCTGTCTCTCTGTCTGTCTGTTTGTCTGTCTCTTTTTCTGTCTGTCTGTGTCTGTCTGTTTGTCTGTCTCTCTGTTTCTCTGTCGGTCTGTTTCTCTGTCTGTCTGTCTCTGTCTGTTTGTCTGTCTGTCTCTGTCGGTCTGTCGGTCTCTCTGTTTCTCTGTCTGTCTGTTTCTCATTTCTCTGTCTGTCTGTTTCTCTGTCTCTCTCTGTATGTTTCTCTGTCTGTCTGTTACTGTCTGTTACTCTTTCTCTTTCTGTCTGTCTGTTTCTCTGTCTGTCTCTCTGTCTGTCTCTGTCTGTCTCTGTCTGTTTCTCTGTCTGTCTCTCTGTTTGTCTGTTTCTCTGTCTGTCTGTTTTTCTGTCTGTCTCTGTCTGTCTGTTTCTCTGTCTGTCTCTGTCTGTCTGTTTCTCTGTCTGTCTCTGTCTGTCTGTTTCTCTGTCTGTCTCTGTCTTGTCGGTCTCTCTGTTTCTCTGTCTGTCTGTTTCTCTGTCTCTCTCTGTCTGTTACTGTCTGTTACTCTTTCTCTTTCTGTCTGTCTGTTTCTCTGTCTGTCTGTCTGTTTCTCTGTCTCTGTCTGTCTCTCTGTCTGTCTGTTTGTTTCTCTGTCTGTCTGTCTGTTTCTCTGTCTCTGTCTGTCTCTCTGTTTGTCTGTCTGTTAGTCTCTGTCTGTTTCTCTGTCTGTCTGTTACTGTCTGTTACTCTTTCTCTTTCTGTCTGTCTGTTTCTCTGTCTGTCTGTTTGTCTGTCTGTCAGTCTCTCTGTTTCTCTGTCTGTCTCTGTCTGTCTGTTTCTCTGTCTGTCTGTTACTGTCTGTTACTCTTTCTCTTTCTGTCTGTCTGTTTTTCTGTCTGTCTGTTTGTCTCTCTGTTTCTCTGTCTGTCTCTGTCTGTCTGTTTCTCCGTCTGTCTGTTTTTTTTGTCTGTTTGTTTCTCTGTCTGTTTCTCTCTGTCTGTTAATATCTATTAATTAAGATTTTTTTAATAAAATTTGCCTTGATATATTATTATTTGTGGTATGGGTGTGAAGTAAAATATTTTTAGTTTGCCGGTTGAAAACTTTGATCCTGTCGGCATTTACTTTGTTTTAACACATGTAGTTGATGACAAAGAGAAGGTGTGACCTCCCACTGCGCTTCAGACAACATCTTTTGCTCATGGGCACTGGGGCTAGGGCCATCTGTTTCTGATCCAACTGTGACTGTTAGAAATTGGAATAATAAAACTTTATTTTGAATAAACTCATGCATCTGTTCCTGATCCAGCCATGACAGTTAAAATTTGAGGACTAAACACTGATTTAAAATCAGCCCATGCTTGGTGCTCTTTTGATTGATTTGGGACAAGTTTAATTAATTACTGTGATTGTAGAGAGAATAATGCATGTGAAAACAGCTCACTGGATGATCACTTCACCAAGCAACCGACAAAGAGAAGTTGAATCAGGAATTCCGCTGCTTTCACCGTGAAACAGAGGCATAAAAGATCTGGCCAACCATAATATGCCAGGAGTTTCAAAGTGTCAATGTTCTTACTGTGGGGTCTTTGCCAGCCATCTGACACTCCTCGACTTTACTCGGGGATGCCGGCCAAAGGACCTGAGAAAAATAGGAGTGCAATGATAAAATTGCAATATATGGACAAAAGAACATTAGAAATAGCAAAATGTTTGACAGATATATATACTTTGAAGTACGTTTATTCAGCAAGGGTGCAATAAATTGATCAAAATAATTTTTTTATCATTATTCATTTTTTTATCACTTTCATTATTTGCACATACAAGAACAGCCTACACATTGTATAAAATTTCTCATTTTACAATAAATAAGCCTAGTAGTTATTTAGCAGTCACAAGCTCTTAAAATAGACTCAAATCATGCTGTTTTGGGTGAGGCTTTTTACTGGTGAACTCGTGATTGGGGTTGAGCCCGCCAGGATAGATGGGCAGCACAAACCAGCAAAATGCACTGGAATGCAATGAATCTCTAAAGTTTTGCCAACCTTAGCTGGAAAAGGAAAGATAAACTTTCATAATTTTTGCCAGTTGTTTTCAAGCTGTCTCCTCAAAAGCCAACAGTGTTTAACTAAACTTCAACTCTAACATTTGTCAAATGTGAAAGAAGGAAATGTGGTCACCATTGATTTCTCCCGTTGGATATACAGTAGAGAGGTTCTGACTGATCTCTTACCTTCAGCAGAGTCTGGCTGATGTTGTTGATGTCCATCGAGAGTACATGGTCTTTGCAGCCCACGTACATACGGTCTTGATCCTCGTCCATGAAGAGGATTCTATAGTCCATGGCTTTCTCAGACAAAGTGTAGTGCTCAAAGGACTGGGTTTTCTGTAATTCTGTAAGGCAAAGACAAACATGTTTGTTGCATTAGTATATGAGGTTTTGGTGTTTACTTGCTAAACTCCAGTCTTATTCCAAAACACACACACACACACGCTCTCATACGCAAACAAAGGGGCAAGGCCCTTCACCATACCATCAAAGTCTCTCTAATGAAGCCCAAACTCATGAATATTCATTGTTGTTTCTCATTAGTCATTCACTAATGCATAGAGAAGTGGAGGCCACATTGATACCCTCCTCTTCGTCTTTATCCTTTCTAACACTCATTCTAAAACCATCCCTTCCCACTTTTTTTTTAATGACCGGATAACTCCCTCTAGTCCCAATGAAAGTCACATTTCTCTTATCTACAGCCACTTTCTTTTCAAGTTTCTGCTTTTCATCCTCAAATAAAGAGACTTCTGAATAAAGTACCTACCAAATAGGTTTGCATATTCACCAAGCTGACTATAAACACAAAACCTGTGCAATTCCCACCTTTCTTAATAGATCCTAGGACAAATAACAGGCTTCCCATCCAAAGCAGTGTTGTGCAATAATTTATAATTATATGCAAGAAATTAAAATAATAAAGACATTCTAAGACATGGATTCAAAAAATTATAACATACATTAGCATATATTATTAATAAAATTAATATTAATGTGTATTTTAGAATGATTAATCACATCCAAAATACGTTTTTGTTTACATAATATGTTATATATCTATTTATTTGTTTATGTATATATAAATGCAAACAAAAACGTTGTATGTTTTGAAAATATATTTAATTCACA
>JAUMHI010000037.1:10739146-10754011 GCA_032359435.1 Enteromius unitaeniatus | reverse complement strand
AAGGCATTACTTTTAAATAGCAGTAACAAGTAATATATAATATATTACAGTTTGGAAGTAACTTGCACAACACTGTTGTCGAACAATCAGTATGTATTTTACAAGTTGCCTAATTTGTACGACCTCGCTTGCTCAGTGTTGTACGATTGGTCTAAACCCCAGTGACGGGTAGGTTTAGGGGCGGGGTTAGGTGTAGGTGATTCATACTATTCGTAATTATTACACGGCTCTCTGGAATGCTTGCTTCTGATTGGTCAGTTGAGACATTTGCAGGTTGGTTCTTTTCAAATAATAACCGCTCCAAAGTAATAACGCATTGCCGGTACTACCGGTGATTTATTCTATCTAAAGGAGAAGGCTGATCCAGACCGGGTTAAAATGCCTTATTCAGACACACCCCCACATCCCTACTTCAAGTTGTGAAAATATTTGCGTAATGCCGCCCAAATGGTGTTTTGTTAATAGTTTAAGTATGTCCTATTGACTGTTCAAATGCAGCATTTTGTGCAATGTAGAGTAATGTGTCGTGTGTGTGAGAGAGAGAGAGACAGGGTCACATCACAGTGGAGTTAGCTTTCTTAACCGGGTCATGTGTACTGCAAATACATACAAGCATCATCACTGTGTCTGTCGCACGACTCTGTTCCTCTTTCGAGGTTGAAGTGATGGTTAAACAAACTACATTATCAACTTTATATTTACTTTGAAAGCTGAAGCTTGCGATTATGGTATTTAGTATGGGATTAAGTTCAATCACAATGCACTGTGTCAGCTGGCCAATCAGAGCAGACTGTACGTTTCTGAAGGCTATGCAGAATATGACGTGCTTGAGAAAGGCGGGGCATAGAGGAGCTACAGGGTTTGAAAAATAATGTGTTTTTTGAACATTAAAGCATGTCAACATATTCTGTTACACCAAATGATGCGATTTTAGTTATTTGATGGTAACTTTATCGTCCCCAATTAGTACTGAGGTACTGCCGCACTAACGCAAGAACATATGTACAACATCGCCACATAAGTTCGTATGCTTGTGTAGAACATGTTTATAAGTGAGAGTGTGCCTGAGTGTTTGTGATAAGGAGAATAAATAAGAGTGGTGTTTTGTATAAGTTTACAAGGGTTGCGTATGTGTATATGTGTGTGTGTTTGTTTGAGCGTATGATAAACAGCAGTGTAAATGTCTTTGGCAGAATGTATTGGAGAGAAGCTCTTAAGCAGGGTGGAGGCTACTGCTCTCTGGACAGTAATGGCTTTCTAGTGCTGGTCAGGGCCTGCCAGACATATATACAGCTGTGAAAGTCATCATGGGCCATCATAGATCCATCACTGAGCCAAAACGTAGCTTCTGTGATCTCATCTTAAATGAGACATAATCCCTCTTTTATTATGTGTCTAATGACCCTGGTTCTGATTAGTCAGTCGCAGCATTCAGTAATCACTTCTTCTTTTTTTTTTCTCGGTAATGACAGCTAAATATCTCCAGTGCTACTTTTATGTGTCTTGCATCAGTGTCTTTATTATTTTTCCTTACCAATACAAATTAGAATAGCTGAAACAACTTGAAACGATTAACTACCAATGTTTATGGTTAGCATAAAACATTTGATAGATGTAGAGTTCATCTTTTTTAGAATCTAGACTCCAGTCAAAGCAAGAAAATGAAAAACAAAATAAAATAGAAAATCACATACTTGAGTTGAGAATTAATTTACTGAGAAATTACCTTTATTGCATATAATATTATTAAAAAAATTAAATATAATAATAAACATTACTATTATTATTATGGCTAATAAAATAATAATTATTATTAATAATACAAAAATAATATTCAAATATATAGGAAAATAACTAATATTTTGTAATAGAGTATTATTTATTGTTAATAATTTCACTTATAGGTAAGATTTTAGACTGGTCATTGCTTGTTACATTGCGGCTTACTAACTAATTGATTAAAATTTTATTCAAATTATCTTTAAATAAATAAATAATGGAATTTTTTTTTTGTATCTTGGCTGGTAGTCAAGTAGTCAATATTAGACAAGTAGTCCTATTAAACCTTTTGTTGTTTCTGGAGGAAATGTAAAGTCATCTGGCTGAATTGTTTAAAACTTTTTCACTGACATTTCCTGATTCCAAATTAATCCTGTCATGAGGTGATATCTGACTGGCTGTAAACCACAACACGATCCAAGCTGGATCACAGTGTCATCCGAGAAACTCGAACGTCTATCAAAGCTGTCATAATGCGCTTCAGCTCGGAGCACAGCAGCCTGAAAACGTGTTATGAGCGGTTTATCTTCAAGCTTATCGTCTTGTGTTTGTCATGGCTATCTGTGTAATGAGTTTTCCATCTTTCTCCTTATGAAAGTGTCAGTCAAAACCGATTATTGCTCACAAGGAATATACTAAGGACTGGCTCATCTAAAACAGGTTAAACAGCTGGAAGGAAATGAAGTGTCTTTTGTGATGGTCTAAAACAATGCTATGGAAATGCCGTTATACAGTATGTTGATTTTTGCCATGAAGGTGTTTTTGTTGGTTACCAGAGCACTGCTATGTGTTTGCTAGTCTCTACTTCTGCTACTTCTCCTTTAAAATAAGAGATTTTGTTTGTCAATTTTATTAGGGCTGTAAAACACTTAGTCGCGATTAATTACATTCAAAAAAGTTTGTTTGCTTATATATCTGTGCACTTTCTATATATATTATGTGTATATACTGCAAATACACTAGTGATGTAAAACGATTAATCACGGATAATCGCATACAAAATAAGTTTTTGTTTAAATAATGTATGAGTACTATGTATATTTATTGTTTATGTATATACACTTACAGTATATATTTAAAAAAATATTTGCATGTATATTTTTATATTCATATAATTTATATCTAAATATATTAAATAAATATATAAAACAGCATATTTTTCTTGAATATACATGCTCGCAATTAATCACTTGACAGCACTAAAATACACACATAAATGTTAACAGGTTTACGGTAATACAGTATATTAGTAAATTATTTTTCGTGTGTATTTATATAATAAATATACACCGTAAACACAGTGTATGTAAATATTCCCTTTTATTTTGAATCAATTAATCGCGATTAAACTTTTGCAGCCCTAATTTTTATTATCCATCAGGTGAAATACATTGACCTTTATTCAATGATTTTTTTTTAACATTTTTTCTTTTTTATTTCTAGCAAAATCCAGTCATTTCAAAAGGAATCCATGAGTTCTGAATGAGGCTTTTAAGATTATAAAATTTATAAGATTATTATAAGTTTAAGATTATACAATTTTACTGCGTTGACCAACAGAAAGCTATTTGGACTTCTGTGTGAGCTGTGCTTCTTACATTGCTATGTTATCGACAGTAGACAATGGACCTTTCTTGCTTGTGAATATGACCGTGATCACACCTTTTGCAATAAAAGCGAACCTTCACTACTAATTGCCAAATCATGTCTGTATCACAAACTGAGACATACTGGAGAAGTAATGTGCCAAAGTTTAATGTCAGAGATTCAAGTCTTTAAAACAAAATAGACAGCATCGTGTTTTAGTTGTAGTGTGGTATTCTAGTACATTTTATAAGTGCTGCCCTTTTTTGTAAGCGAGATGCCCATGACTATACCACACCCTGTCATTCACCACCTCACACACGCACAATGCCGGGCATGCACTCAATACCACAATGTGACAGCGGTAAAAGTCCCCATTCAATACTGCATTTTGTATTGGACCAAATCCCAGATACTATCTTTAGGGCATGCTTATAAAATAATAACATCACTGTCTTAAGTCTCAAACTCCCTAGACTCATTCACACTCACTCCTGTCCTGTCTGAGACGTACAGCACACATTCCCCAATGTCTCTACCAATACAAAAAACTCTTACCAGGGATTAAATTGAGACGACTAGACAATAGCTCTTTTTCACAGTATCTAATAATAAAGTATTTTACTACTAAATAGAAAATTAGGTAAGAAATCAGATTTTGTTCAAAAACAATCTATGGAATTTGATAGAAAACTAAAAAGAAAACACTTTTGTAAGCAAGCAATGCACATTTAAATATAGCATTTTTAATAGAATCAAGCTAAATCAATTTATTTTTAATGGGGTAAGAAAAAAATACTAACAAGTAAATTTAACAGCTGAAATTAACTTCCAATACATATTTTTGAGAACTCCTTTCAGAAATAGCAATATATGTGTCTATTTCTACAGCAAACGTTTTATGTATTTATTTATTTATTTTAAATAAACTGTTCTCTCAGTGGCTGAAGCATGAGGTCTTATGATTTCTCGTCTCTGGTGGGTGTCTGCACCTGTTAGCCTGAGCCTGGAGCCCCCCCTCCCCTAAATCTGTCCCGTTCGGTCCACACAGGAGCCCATCTGCCCCTAACTCACCTTCTGAGGCTTCCCAGCCGCGCTGTCCTCGCTGAGCAGAGAGTGGGTGAGTGCTGTAGAAATACAGGGTCGCGTGGACTTCCCGAGTGAGAGTGAAGAGAGGTGTTATTCCAACCGGCTGACTGCGGGACAGGGAAGAGAGAGCTTGAGAAGATTGAGAGAGGCAGAGAGAGAGAAAGAGAGAGAGAAGGGTGGACTAGTTTCCTATTACATTCTTCTCCTCTTGAGTCCCCCTCCTCTTTTCTTTCCCCCTCCTCTCTCTCTCTCTCGGTTTCTTTCTGACTCTCTTTCTCTTTCTGTCTCTCTCTCTACAAGTCAGTGAACAGATATTCCAGACCTCTGAGTCTGACTCTGTCTGCTCAGTGAGCAGCAGCAATCCAGAGAGACAGAGTCACATTCAGCTTAACAAGGCTCTTTTAAATCTATCAGTCAATTTACTTCATTTACGTATAAGGAAAACACATTTCAGCAGGTGAAATTAATGTTGAAAATTATCAATGTTGAAAATAGTTGTGCTGTATGTATGTGTGTGTGTGTGTGTATATATATATATATATATATATATATATATATATATTATATTGTATATTTCCTCTATAGCACTTGGGTTCAACATCTGTTGTTTTAAAATGCAATGTATAAATCAACTAAACTGAACACCTGAATTTGTCCATTCTGACAACAAAAACCCAAAACATTTTTTTCTATATATCGGCACCAACCTCAAAAATAAAGTCTTTTTGAATAAATGAATAAATTAAATAAATGAAGTTAGTTAATATAAATAAATCGTAATATAAAATTAAATATTATTTAATATATATATATATATATATAAACTGCCCATGAGCTAAAAACAGATTTGCTATCTATAAAGTATAAAAAAATGAGGTATAAGCACATTTTAAGGCATTTTAACTTGAGAAGCATTTTTGTCATGTTATCAGGTAATAAAAATAATCCTCATAATATCTTACCTTAATTAATATATATATATATATATATATATAATATATACATATAAAGTATTTAATAATTGAGGCCATTTAGCTAAAAGCACCAATTAATTTCTGTTATCTGACAATATAAAATAGATTAATTTAATTCCCAATGGCATCAAAATAGTGTGTGGGAAAGTTTTTTTCCTTTTCCTGTTTAAAATGTATAAATTCAAAATAATTTACAAGCAATCATAAAATTAACCCCAACTCAGTGATCAGGATGAGGAACCCAATTATTTTGCAATCCTTTCTGGATACACAATTATATGGTTAGTAGCTTTTTATTATTTGCATCTAACATCCCTGCTATGTGCAAATAACCCTGTGGACAATTTGAGGCACAGCCCCTCTTGTTCAGAACCACCGGATTAAACTATCATCCTGCCATTAATATAAAGCACCATTAATCAACTGTAAAATGTCTCCATACACACATCCACGTCCCAGATTAACTGTCCAAGATTCCAGTTGCAAAGGGAGTACAGGACACGCTGGAGCCAATTTTGCAAACCACATTGTGCAGACTTCAGCTAGGAAAGTCAGAATTGTCCTCTACCGCAATCCCACTGCCAAGTTATTAATTACAGATGGTGAAAGCTGGATCTGTATCATGCGAATGATAGCCAAATGTTCAATGGAATTACATATACAGTACTCTAAATTAAATGCATGACAGCTACAGTGGCCCCAAAAAGAATTTGGACACTTATGTCTTTTGAAATTGTGCCTTGTTTTGCTTCCAAATGCCACTTGGTTTGTAATTGTGTGTCTAATGCAGTGACTTTCATGCAGTTTTGGATGACTCATGTTTCATGTACTTGTACAAGCAAACTTTAGTAGATATAAAAGCAAATATGGTGAAATTATTATTTTTTTTGCTCACCAATGTTGTGACATGACCTATAAAGATATCTTGTACTGCTTTGACCATAAATGTCCTCAATTGTCCCTTGGGGACTCATAAAAAACATCTTTAGATCAACTCAAAAATTGGTAGATTTTTTATTTTATTTAAGTGTGATATATATATATATATATATATATGCTTAAATAAATAAGGCTATTTGATAATATGCAAATGAGACAAAGAAAAAATAAGCAATAAAAGTAAATATATTAAATATTCATAACAATTACATAAAAATATTTTCTTCTTCTGTTTTTATAGTAATGTTTAAAAAATATTTTGCTACTGTCAAAAATATTTTTCTCTTGTTTTGTGGGAAATTAACCAATTAATAGGTTGTACTGTGCCATTTTTACAGTCTTTTACCGTTAAAATCACAGTAATTTTGTACAGTATAGCCTAATTTATTCATTTTGTTTCATAGGAAAAAGGTTAAATTGCAGAAAGTAAACCGCTATTGTAAAATATCTGCATTGTTGAGCTGTTGTGAGGTCACTGATGTGTGAAAGGGTTTCCTGTGGTTGTGAGTTGTAATTAGAGGTTACTATATTCCTGTGTTGTAATTACAGTCTCAAGTTAAATACTCTCAACAGGTTTTGCTGCCACTTTATAGCTTCAGTTTTAATGCGTAAGCAGTCTGCCTGGCTTGCAATGCCCCGGCAAAAAGACTAGCCGAAACGGTTTGTGTGTAAGTGTGTGGGTGTGTATTAGTGTGTGTGTTGAGACAGCGGGAAATAATTAGCTCTTCTTTGACTCTTGAAGTGATTTACAGCTTTCCAGTGAAATGGTCAGACTGAAGGGTTGTTCGTCGGGCTGTAAAACCACACACACACACACATGCGCGCTGCATTACTTCCTTGGGTAAAGAACCAACAGCACAAATCAGAAACAGTAAATTACAACTTTCTTCAGGCCTAAATCAACAAAAACACACAAATGTGACTAATATTAAATACTTGGCTTGTAATAATAAATACTTTGGTATGACAACTCAATCTGCGTTTGGGAAGCGTTACTCACATATCTGTGATGTTAGAAACGTTTGCTTAAAATGGTTGGGTTGGCTGCCAAAACTCTACTTTGCCTGAAGGAAATGTTTCTGGAATATTAAGGTGATTATTTTAATGAAAGGAAAAGAATACAGAGTAAATGGAGATCAAATCTGAGTCACACAAGCAGAGAAGTGCTGCGTTCGCTTTTGTCCACTTCTTTAGGTCTTTACAGATGTTTAGCATTTGTCACACTGATGTTAAGTGGCTCATACGTAATCTGGGGTCAGAGGTGGATTAAACTCTTCATTAGTAATGGTCATCGCAAACAGGCACACATGTAAAGACACACAGACCGCTCCATTTACTAAAACTATATTAAATCAGAATATGAAAGATTAGACTTGACGTGGCTGACACAGCTCTGACAAGTCTGCACATGTATTTAAGCCAATTGAAAATTTGTTGATTTCCAAAAACGTATAGTAGAATGTATTTGAAACCCAATTATTTCATGCTAGGTATATTACAAATACATTTACATAATATTTATGTACGTAATAAAAAAAATACTCTTATGTTGCGTTGGTTGATATGTAAATTTACGTTGTGTCTGTGTTTTTTAATTTGTGCATTGTTAGTAATTAAACTGTCCCTTAAAGTCTGCTAAATTGGAACAACTAATTTTGTACTTAATGCACTTTAAAAGTGCAGAAGTCAAGCTAAAATCCAACTAAAGATGATTTAGCTAGAGTGGAATAATTGCAAATATACTTCGGGTCCACTTAAAATATCTTGCATTTAAAGACCAATATTATTCAAAGATTATGCAGTTCTCATCATTAATGACATTCAACACATTATAGGCTTAATATAAAGAAATATGCATTGTGCACAAGGACTCAAAATTAAATATAATTATTTTTATAGCAGTAAGCCTCAAGCAGCATGTTAATGGATTTCAAAGATTTTGAATAGATTTGAAAGTCTCTTGTTATGTTTAATAAGTATTAGTTTCGTAAACCTGGGGGGTGGAGTTGTGGGGAAACTGCATGGAGATGAAAATCTAATCATAAAAATTAAAAATGAAAGTGAATGAGTAACTCACTAAAAATAAAGTCTTTTATTTGTTTACCTGCAGAGCATGTGACCATTTTACAGACATCGTGGAACCAAGACCCTATGATTGTGAATTTATTAAAATGAAATATAACAAAAATAAAATAGCATGTCACAGTCAACCAAAATCAGAGAGCTGTAAATGTGTGAATATGTTTACAATATTAAAATATTAACTTAAAATTGCACTTCAAGTAAATATTTTAAGTCAAAGGCTGACAAAAAATAAATAAAGTGAATCCCTGACAAAAAAATTCACTGGTTAAAATTGCATTGGTCATGCGTAAAAGTTGATTTATATAGAACTGGAGTTTCACCACTAAAAAAATTAACAACTTTACTCAATCTACTGCTCAAAAAAGACATTTTGTGCAGACAAGCTTTACAGTTAAACGTTGATTGTGTTTTAAAACAAAATTATAAATTTCACTTTCACACTTTCAAAAAAGCTTGAATCCAGCATTGAATAGCCGTTAAATATATCACTATTTAGGTTAATCTGCACTTTATTACACTTAAATTCAAAGCTTTAGCTGAAACGCATTAAATATGGCCTTCTTTTACCCAGCATGCTCCAGGGAAATCCACCAGCTTCACCTCCAGTCACCCAGCACGGCCCTTTGTAGCTCTACTCGCTACAAGTTCTTCAGTTCTAATGAGGTTCTTTGATGAGCAAGTCACTTCTGAGCTCCAGATCCGCTGATTGATAGCCTTGCGTGTTAGCCGGTGACTCTGAATAGAAACACATTGTTCCCTGAAAGGCCAAGGGACCTAGCTTTAGCATATCTAGCGTAGCTGTGGCCGGGACTGGAACCTGGGAAGCAAAGCTTGGATAAACAAAGGAGAAAAGGTGAATAATGAGAGTGCTAATAAGCAGCAGGGCAGGGTATAAAGTGTTAAGCTACTGAAAGATTTTGTCAATGGGCTTAAAATTTGGATCACTGTCAAAGAAATGACAGATCTGGACTTTGGTTGGCCACCAACTAGACAACGATGGTATTCACGGCTGTGAAGGATGTAAGACATGCTTCAAGCACTGAGAGTTCCTGTTCTCTGGAAGTCACGCTAAATCAAGTTTCTAACACCCTGGAGAACACACAGACCTTAGGTTTAGCTGCAAAGAGCTTGAGTGAGATTTCCACTGACGTTAGTGTCTTGAAGAATGAAGCTAGACCTTCAGGCTTGGTTGTTGGTTTCAGGGTTGTGTGTTGTTTGATGGAAACTGACTTGGCTCTCAGAAGAGAGAGTGAGAGTACTTCCATATCTAAGTGATATCGACAGCACATGATTTTGGGATTGAACCAAAGGGATGGGGAAAGTTCATAAGCGAGCGATGAAGAGGAAAACAGACAAAGTCAGCTTTATACCAGAGCTGCGTGATCTTGATCTACCAAGATTAGCTCATCCTGACTCACTCAGCAACCATGTCTCTCTGAGTGCATGTTGTTGTGTCAAAATCAGTCTGTTTCTTTCCCATACGGTACCTTAAAATAGACAAGTGGCGCAAGTGGTGAGGGCATCAGATTGTGGAGAAAACTTTATTCAAATGAGAAATGAAAAATGTGTTTGAGAACCTGTTTATGTTACTTTATTTCATATATATTTCAGTTTTAGTTTCCTGTGGCTGGGTTATCAAAAGTGTATTAAACTGGCACATTTTATTGCAATAGTAACTGAACATAACTTAAAGGAATAGTTGAAAATGAAAATTCTGTCATTATTTACTCACCCTTAAGTAGTTACAAGTCTTTATGAATTTCTTTGTTCTGTCAAACAGATATTTTAAAACAAATTTGTAACCAGGCTGTTTTGGGTCACAGTAGGACAAAAAATACTATGGAAGTCAATGGTGACCAAAAACAGCCTGGTTACAACTTTCTTCAAAATATCTTCCTATGTGTTCGGCCAAACAAAGAAATTCATAAAAATATGGAACTACTCGAGGGTGAGTAAATGATGACAGAATTTTTCATTTTTGGTGAACTAACCCGCTCAATGAATCTAATTATTGAGAAAATCGCCTTTAAAGTAAAACTTGTTATTTAACATTACAAAATGCACATTTTAAAAATACAATTCAAAAAAAAAGTGTCAGAAAAGTGTAGTGTTATCAGGTGTTTTATTATTACACTATGAACAATTTCACCATTAAAATAAGTTGTTTTCTATTTTGGCTTAAAGTGAGAGTTCATGCTTGACTTCAAATTATATGTTTAGTTAACATAAGTTACGTTGGATATTTAAGTTATTTAAACATTTTAACTGCAGCATATTTTAGAGTGGACATTTGCAAATATAGTTTCGATTTAGATTGCACTAGAATTTCTACTCATTTTCTTTACAAAGGTAGAATGTGCCTGTGCAAAAACTACAAACACTTTTCTCAAACACAAAAACGTAAAACTGTTTTACCGATGAAGCCCTTTTACTACTAACAAAAACTATGTCTTAAGACAGCTTGTGAGATTTCAAGAGCAGAGCACATCTGAAATTGACCAAATCTGTCAAACGTACATTGACTGAGCCGTTACATCTTATTTTCTCTCTACACATGAATCCAGTCTGATTGTAACAGAACTGAAGCATTGTGAAGTACTGTGAATCCGTCTTGGATCATTTTACCAATAAAATACAAATCCCATCTATTTCCGTAAAATATTGGATATGTTTATGATAGTCACACAATATACCTAATAACATCTATTCTCCTTGTGCTCAGATTGAGCGGATATGTAGTATGAATATGGATAAATTAGTTTTGGCCCCTACAGCTAATTTTAATACTGACATATTTCATAAAGCTGACAGCTAAAGGCTTGCTCTCATGATTAAATAATCACTGGATTTTAAATCAATTCAGACTTGCATTAAAGTTAATATCCCTTGCATTTCGGTACTTTACCCTAATAAAGAATACGCTCATGGAAAAGATCCCCTGGACAGATCACATTTCCTGCACTTTAAAGCCACTATTTTGATTCATGGCATGATTTTGGGCTGCAAGACAGCGTGGGTGTAAGTCTCAGAGAAGTCTTTTGTTCTTTGGCATGAATTCAGTTTATATAAACATAAATGTTTTCGTTTTTACTAGGATTGTCACTTTAATGTGTTCATTAAAGCGCTTAAATGTATTTTATTTTGTTTTGTTGTATGTGCTTTGTTTTTGTTTTGTGTTTTTAACATTTTTTTGTTTTGGTTTTGTTTGGTTTTGTTTTGTTGTATGTGTTTTGGTTTTTGTTTTATGGCATCAGTCAGAAAATGTTTGTATTCCAGCAGATATCACAGAATTCGTGGACAGATTTAAAGTAAATCACACTTGTTTCTCTTACAATCCTATAAGCACTATAAACATCAAACAAAAATGTGTGAATTGTTTAGCATTTGATACAATTGCTCAGAGCCAGTGAGTAAGAGAGAGAAATGTGAAACCGATTCTGAAGACCTACATACCACAACGCAACACACTTGACAACATGGGAACATGTAGGAGACAATAGTCTCCCTTTATTTTTTTTTAATAGTCATTGGCACTTTTCCTCTTCTTCTCGCTCCAAAGAAGCCCCATTCACAGCAGACACATCTGTGGGACGTCACAAGACATAACTATCTACTAAAATAGGAACATGAAGATCCACTGGAATGAGTGACAGAGAAGAAAGAGCACATCTCTCTCTTCCTGTAAACAAATTAACGAGTTTTGAATCTTTATTGGACATGGATCATTATGCAATTCATATAAAAAGAGATATTTCATGTATACAGATTCACATTTGCATTCTGTCACTTAAAGAAGATTTCATTTACAAATTAATATTTTGTCATCCTTTACTCACCGTCAGCCAAGTGATGTTTTTCTTCAGTGAAATCCAAAACAACTGCACTATATTCCAATTCTACTGAATTCATACAGTGTTTTGACTTTGACTTTGACACCCCCAGTCACTATTTGACCATTTGCATTATGTGGAAAAGAGTTGCATGCACATTCATCTTAACGTCATCTTTTAAGTCCCTCAGAAGTAAAAAAGTTGTACAGATTAAGAGCGACATGAGTAAATGATTTTACAGAGAATGGTGAACTTGACCGATTACCAATTTTTATTTGTCTTTGGCTTACACTCATTGTATCTGAACCAATGCTCGAGGATGAGGATGATATGGTGGTATATAACTTTACAAGGCACAGCACCGTGTACTAATCAATGTGAAATACTTCAGAACATGCTCTTTGCCCTGGTGCCTCCAGAACGCCTGTAAACAATCACCTTCTTCATGGTCTGTCTGCTCTCTGAGTATCTCTTGGACCAGATCCAACAACCTCACCTGAAAAGAAATCAGACTGGACAGAAAAAAGAGGGGTCGGTCCATCGACACAATAATGTCTGACTCGCTGGTAGACAGGTGGAACCAACAGCAAGTGAAAACAGATGAACATACCATGCAAACACCTTAGAAAGAATGTGTGTATGTGGACACACAAGGTGGAGACAGTCGAGAGTTTTGGACAGTAAAAACAAAAAGCAATGCTGTTGAGGGATGCCCTCAAACTCGGGTTTTCACCAACTTGCTTGACCTTTTTTGAAGGGGTCACGGCTTAGGCTCTATACATTCTGACGACGGTCACAGACCTCCTTCCGTGTAGATAGCTCTGAAACAAGCACGATAAATTAGACCTGTTAGGAACATGGTGCAGCAGGTTCAACATTCCCTTCAAGGATTCATCCATCAAAATTACTCTTTTTATTCCTTTCAGTTGGACAGGCCTACTGAGGTTTTGCCAAGTGGGACATGTTCTTGTATTCCCATTGTTGAACAACATTCCTGTCAAACAGTCACATTTGGATGTTGAGGCTTCAGCTACATTCTTAGGTCAATAATGACATATAATACTATCCAAGATAAATTACATGAAAATGTAATGCAATATCTTTAGGTCACTGTGGTGGCTCAACTTAAGTACAGTGGTTTAATTTAATTGCCATTGCAGGATTATAGCATCTTGGTTAGCTTAAAAAGACACACTAGAGTCATTTTAATTCGCTGGTGTTAATTGAAAATCTATCGAATGCAATTGTGATAAGCTTTTTAAAAGAGATTGGCTCCGTTGTCAGTGCCTCTATGCAGCTGATGTTAGTAGATATTGTAGTCTTACTCTAGACAATCACATCAGAGTTGACTGCTGTGACTGGTCATGATTTTCCTATTGAGCCTTTGGAAAGGTCATAGGTCAGCTGTCTGTCTCAACCTGAGTGGCGGTCTCAAGGGTGACCTTCTCGACCTCAAGGGAAATAAGGTAATGAAAAATACTGATCTGGTCAACTGAGTAGCCTTCTCTCATTCACAGTAACAAATGGATTTAAATTGATGTCAGAACAAACATGGAATGAAAGTCTGAAATCAACTGTGCATGTATCAGCAGATTGTAAAAGAAAATCATTTAAGACATAAAAACCACCACACGGTCTCCAAAGTTGACTGAAAGTCTAAATCATGTTTCAAAACACAGTTGAGATTCTATTTAACCAAAAATTCAGAACATGTGAAAGGCTTTTGACATTCATAGTAAATTTAGAGATGTAGGCTAACTAAGGGTCAAGCCGTCTCATGGCTCTTGAGTCAGTTTCCATTAGCATCCATTCATCATGGGCGGGAGCGCCGACCCAGTTTGCCCTAGTGACTACCTGCCTTCTGACAGATGTTCCAGGAGCCCGTTCCTGCGTGACGAATGTTGGCCTTTCTGTTGAGGTCAAAGGACAAAGCATATCGGTTACCTCTCCAGCCATTGAATGCAGATGCACGATGTGACTTTATTCAATCCTTGGGACCTTGCGTGGCTCTGAGGGAGGGAGAAACGTCCCTTGTGGAATAATCGATATACCTCAGAACCCACATTTTGTATTCATGCAGCAACCCTTTTTGACCTTAATGAAACTTCCTATACCCAGATAGCCACTAAAACCTGTCCCTAAAAACGTCCCCTTGACTCCTACCAAGTTCACTCACCTGTGGTTAAGAATCCAGTGCAGGATGTCGACTGCTTTGGGTTCTCCTGAGGGACGACCAGGTCAAGACAGCATTGTATGGTGGCCTGAAGTTCACCTAGTCCAGCTGTGTATTCGTTTCACCAGGAAATGCACAGACAGATGTACAGATGAAAAGCAGATGTATTGTTAGATATCATATGGAATGCTTGATTCTCATCTTGCAATGTTTAATGATTCAATGTAAATTGTTACATTGTATGGACAAATGTTTTCGAATTATCATACTAAACTTTAAGACTGACTGATCTGTCCCAAAAAATATACATTTTACTACAGTTTTCAAATTATTTCATATATATATTGTGACGAGGCAGACGGCCTCGTCGGCGAATCATCGCCTTCCCCGTCCTTCAGCGCCGCCCTTCTCC
>JAUMHI010000037.1:10718674-10729803 GCA_032359435.1 Enteromius unitaeniatus | reverse complement strand
AAGGGTCATAAAACAATAAAAGGGTCATAAATCAGGGTCATAAATACCTTATTTGTCATAAGCCATATCCTATAACTGCTTAGCTTATACAAACACACATTAGAATATCAAATTGCATAACCATGCTTATAAGATATTTTGTTTGACCTCCTGGCCTATAACTTGAATAGAAACAGACTCTACGGAAAGAATATAATGAATTTTGAAAAATTACCTGGTGAGTGTATGATCTATTTTGATTGCAGATGCATAAACTAAAACGGAAGGGTAAGTTTATGCAGACACTATCATCAGTAAAACAAACTAGCTTTCAAAAGACATCCACCTGGTTACTTTAAAACCTGCTGAATTAATAAATAGCACATTCACAAACTAAATTGGACAACTGGAAAAAGTTGTCCAGAACACAGTACTATCGACATCTAGTGGTCACTGGGAGACGGCATGCATTTAACGTAGCAGATATCACAAGGACCTAACTGAGCACATCCACAGTGCTATGATTATAACTACTGTAGTACAGACTGCATGCGGGTGTTTGCTCATGTCCTCCTCAGTGTCTCTGTGCTGAATGGTGACTATGATGTTATACTCAGTATCACTCTGGGGCTCTGTGGAGTCCAGATCCGATCTTCTGCTTCTAGGATCTGTGTCATCTCGGCCCTCCTCATCGACTGAATCTGTGGTATATTAAAATAATATATATTCCTGACCAACAAGCATCACTCTGAGCGTCTCTCAAATCTGGTGCTTGATGGAGGTGGATGTTCCTTTGCTTACGGTGGAGAAGCATATCAAGCATTTCTTGGAAAGCTCTAGAGCTCTTCAGCGGAAGTCCTGTAATCACTCAATTGAAATTAGAAATAATTGGGAAAATTTAGGTGAGCTGATCCTGCAGCTAATATTTCAACGGCTTTTATTCATTAAGAACATTCTTAAATATCAACAAACAGTTATAGTTTCGACAGTTTAGCTCCAACCCTGGAAAAACTCACCTACCTGTGATTTTCTAATGAACCTGATTAACATGATCAGGTGTGTTTAGGGTTAGAGCTAAACTCTGCAGTGCACTGGACCTCCAGGGTAAGATTTGAGAAACCCTGGAGAACAATACCTCATGTAGCCTATGCATCTATGCAATGCATTTATAGTCATTTATAGTTAAGTAAATAACATCGTCACGTTCATCCATCCAACGCTAGATGGCGCACACGTCTACCAAATTTTGTGCGAATCATTCGGTATCACCATGCCCTGTAAATATCACTAATTCAAATCAGTTGGGAAGTTAATGTGGGTTATTCATAGTAATTATTATAATGATGATAATTATTATTCTTGAAACCATTTAAATGGCTCAGCTACTTCACGAAGACATCATTACGTATTATTTCACCAGTTTCTTTCCAGTATTAGGGGCTATTTGTGTTAATTTAGTCATGTGAGATTTTATTTCACATAAAGTAATGCATTTTATGTTGTTTATTTGTATTTCACCAGTGTTATGCGTAAAACGTATGCATGTATGCATGTATGTATTCATAATATATGTGTAATTATTAATGTATTTTATTATATAATAATGTAATTTTTAATTTTTTTTAAATGAAATATGCCTAATAATATGTAAGCGTTAATATATATGTTTAATGTTTACCTTTTGGACAGCAATGACAATAAAACACGTGCGTATGTGTTAATAATATTTATGTTTAGACTTTTCCTTGTTTTGTTTGTACAGCCATGACAATAAAACACTTTTGGAGTAAAAAAAAATTATAATAATTTTTGTCCTTTACGTAGCCCCTCCCCCAGGCTACAGTCTGCGCATGTCACGCTGATCACGTAGCGCACGTGCCGCACGCCGAGTCTGAATTAATGTACAAAGGATTGTTATAAACCGCTTCTGTTCTGTTGTATGCCTATTTTTAATGAATAAAGCGTGTTGTTTGGCTTTTTATATTTAAATAGTAATATACGGAGTACAAAAAGTAAACAGGCAAAGTTTGTGACTCCATAGTAGTAATAAAATCGTTTTTATTAGAGTGTGCAATACACAACACCTGCTTGACTTTTATTGCCTCGCCTCAGACTCTGTGTGTCATTTGACATGATCATCAATGTTAGTAGGTCAGCGACCTGGTGCTTCCGGATCAGAAAAATAAAACCCAATAACGTGTTTAACAGCACTTCAGCGTATGAACTGAATTGCATTGTGAAAACTAGTACGCCTACAGTCTTCATTCATCGCCACCTCCAAGCGTTCGTGATTGAGCCCATGTCTGCAGTGGCAGGCGCTGGTCGGATTTTCCTTCGGCAATTTCCGTCGATGTTAACCACGCCCCTATTTCCCTTCGTGAGTTTCCGCTGACGTTAACCCCGCCCCTACAGCGCTCAGCGTTGTTTAGGGACATTAGGAAGATGGCGGCTGCCCCGCTCTACTGTGTCTGCCGGCAGCCCTATGATGTTAACCGGTTTATGATCGAATGCGACATTTGTAAAGACTGGTTTCACGGCAGGTATGGACATTTTGGCTTCCTTAACAGATGTGGGTCGGTTGGTATGTACAGGCTGCCTTGCCACGGGGGTATTTTGGCTGTAAATCAGGGGTGTCATGTGAAAGTGCTGGTGACGCGCGATGGGGGTATTTAAATATGACGGTGGGAGATCAAGCTCGACCTGAATGTGATTAGAGCGGTATTGATCGATTTCTGTCCAATGTTTTTTTTGTGATAAATGCGTACAGGGAACTTTTAAGACAGCCCGTCTCCCGCAGTATTTCCCTTAGGATTGAATTTGTCGGCTTTCCTTTAGAAGTGAGCTGCCAAAAGCCACATGGCTCATCTGTATGTGTGTTATGAAACTAGACATTTAAATCGTCTGGCTGCTTGAGCTGAAAAGGATGTTTCTCGCTTCGTGTAACTCTTATTGAACGCAACATTTTTGCATTTTATGATTTATATGGTCATTAGTCCAAAGTGTTAATCTTTGCTTTGAGACTTGCCTCAGTTTATTGAGTTTCTTTACAAATATAGGTCGAAGTAGTATAGTTTAGTAAACTTTATATATATATATATATATATATATATATATATATATAGTTTATTAAACATACACATTATTAGTTAATGTGTAATAAACAATTGTGTCATATGATAATCATGTCTTATCATGTCATACTGTTCTCTTGTGTCACATTGTTTTATGTCAAGTTATGCAATATAAGCATTTCTAGTGCTTGGCAGAACAGGTATTTTTCTGATGAGCAGATACACAAACAAAACCATATCCATCTTGGCACGCAACATTTTTTTGGCATATTGTCAAAAGTAGCTACCTTTTAAGCTTCAGGACAGGATCTGCTCCGTAAATGAGCCAGGACTGAGCGTCCCTTCCTGTCTTGCAGAGTAACCGCCAGTACACAGTGAGCGGTTGTGCGGGTGTTGAGAATTAAGTCTTGCGTAACTTTGTGGAGCTGCCAGATTCCCCAAACCCTGTGAGAGTGCGAGACAAAGACTGGCGCCTTTGCAGGCCAGAAGAAGAAGTGTAGGGAACGAGCGTGATTCTGCAGCGTCAGTGACGCACGGAACTGCTACCACATGCTCGGTGTCACTTCTCTCCAGATTGACGAGACGCAAAAATTCCCCAAATCGGAGATGTGAAAGTTCTCTGGCAGAATGAGGATGTCCGTCTGAATGCACGTGAGGTGAATGTCTGAACCTGTGAGGCAATTACTTACGGCAAATCTAACCCTGAGGGCGTCGTGAGATGTTAAGGTTTTTGCAGCAGGGCTTTTGTTTAACACTTGGAGGGCCACAGGTCTGCTGATTGATGGAGGTGCGAGGTCAATGCACAGTCTGGAAGGAGCTCAGGTTGAGACCATCTTTTGTCCTTTTCAGACTGAAAGCAAACAAAGTTTGGGGATCTGAGTGTCGTCAAAGAGGCCAGTTAACCCTTCGATTCTTTTGAAAACTTTAAGAACGTAGGAAATATGCAATATGAGCATTTCTAGTGCTGGGCAGTAAGCATCTCATCAGTAAAGCGGATTCTTTGATTAGCTGTAATCTCCATTTGTGTTTTTAAATGGAGCGGCAGTTAATACACAGAGCTTTTCTGATGAGATGCATAATTATATATTGTGCAAAATATTACCCAGCCCTACAAGAACACATTGGTTCATTTAGGCTTGATGTTTCACAATTGGTCCACCTGATTTTTAAAAATAAACTCATCTTGAAGTTGAAACGAAAGTTCACCCAATTTACAACGTTGAAATTTAAAGTTAAGTGGGAACTTCTGGTGAAATGACAGGCACATGTCAGAATATATTTTTGTTGTGGCAGTAGTGTAAGAATTAGTTTGGTATTACAAAAACTTTCAGCAAGAACTGGGCTAAATATATTGGTCGTATAGGGGGAGGATCCCTAAGCAAGAAGCCAAAGGGTCAAATGGGGTCAGCAGTTGCCTTACTCTCCCCAAAAACAGGCTTGTTTGGCTCTGAATTGCTCATAGTTGGGAATCCTCTTGCGTTATACAAAGAATGTTTTGACACTGGCCTAAACTTGACTCTTTCTTGCTGTTTGCATATCGTTCTTAAAAATGTATCTTGAATGTGCACAAGCTTGATGTGCTTGCGAGGAAAAAGAGGGCAAGTAAAGGCAATGTTAAAATACTTCCCCCTCCTCTGGTTCCTGGGTTTGTGAGGATGTTTTGGTATTCGACTCATTATGTCTCATTAAATCCTAAATGTGTCTGCATGAGTCTCAACAAAAGCCTAGTGTGAGTCGCTTCCAGACCTGAGACGCCCTGAAGATTAGTGTTGGGCCTGGTTTGTTGACCCCTGCCTGCTCTGTTGTGGGTTAATCCAAAGAAACTGCTAGGTTTATTTGTTAAGGAAGTATACAGACAGTAAGTTAGATTTTATTTAGCTTGTGTTTAAATAAAACACTCTATTTAGTTAGTAGTGCCTCTTTGATTTTTGGCACTGTCCAAGGTAGTATTGTGGGCGCTTCACAGATCCGAGGGAGTATACTCGAGTCCAAATCGTGAGGACACGCTGTACTTTGGGCTTTAGACTACAACTTATTTGTTTTTGGCCACTAAAGAACATTAATTGGAGGGTTCCTGACTAACACTTTCTTGTGCCTTTGGTTCTCTGGTGAGTAGTTAATCAGTTACTCAGGTGAAAGAAAGGCAGAGTCAACTCCAGGCAAGTGGCACACTGACCTGGTTCACATTGTGTTATGAAACTAAGACAGGGAGATAATAAATGGCTTCATGGGAAGGGTGACTAAATGAAGATTGTTTAATGAGCCAGACGTAGTGTGAGTGAAACAGGGTTAATGGAAAAGTGGAGAAGTGAGATCTAGGTGTAGCTGTAATTCGTCACCGCTAGGCAAAACACATTAACATTCTTTATACAATCAACATTCACAGTGTAAATGTGATTTTTGGCTTGTATACTTCTAAAAATATAGAGTTTTTCACAGAAATGCCATTTTTAGTTCCACAAAGAACCATTCAGTCAAAGGTTCTTTAAAGAACCATCTCTTTCATACCTTTTGTATAATCTAAGAACCAGAAATGTTCTTCAGATGTTAAAGGTACTTCATGGAACCGTTTAGACAAAACGTACTTCTGTGGCATCATGAAGCATATTTATTTTTAAAAGTGCAAATTTAATTTCTCTTGTGACGTCGGTGCTCAAAGAGCTTTTAGATGGTTATTAGGACATTGTTGTGCCGTTCACATGGACTGATCTCATAAATGCTATTATTCTTATATGACTTTGAAGCGTTATGGGATTGTGTGTTCGTGGTTCACAGTTGGAGCCTGTTTGGTGTGTACAGCTTTTATAGTTCCCTCGTGCTGATTGAATTGCGCTGGTGTTTCTGTTGACCAAACTGCTGAAAACTTCAGTTCATTCATCAATTGTGTGTCAGGATCAGAGCGCTCTGTTCTCTGCCTCATTGTCTGGTTCACGTAGGAGGGAAGCGGAGGAGGAGAGTGCGTGTAGAGTCATTCATCCTTAAACCTTTCCTCCCCCATCTGCTCGTGTGTCATCGCATGTCTGGCAGTGATGCCCAGGTGACTTTATCGCAGCGTGAGCTGGAGGCACAGCACTCATTCGGAGACTTTATTGCAAGTGAATCATAGGAATAACAGACAAACATCCGATGAGTTCTTCAGGCTTTGAATTGTTAATCAACCGGTTGTATAGATCCACACTGTAGTCCCTCTTTAACTTTAGTGACAATATTAATGGTAACTGTTACCATCTGTCATAATGACAGATGGTGTTTTCTAATGATGTTCTGCAGACACCTGCGTGTATCAGATAATATGGTAAAGCATTCATTGAGAGGATTTTGAAAAAAAGATATATTGTTTTACTAAAAAACAACATGCAGTGGAATAAATATAATCTTAAAAGTGTCTGGAAAAAAGCTGCATTTTGGGGACAAATGTCTATGAGTATGGGATAACCGATACCATTAATAAAGTATGTAGACATTAAATCGCACTGTGAAACTTCCTGCCAACAGAAGCTGAATAGAGTAATGGTATTGCCCTGATTATAAAGGAGATTAAACCAAGGAATGGTTAAGACTTACTAGGCCTCATCTGGGACGACAGCAGCTTTCTGCTTCCTGCTTGTACGTAGTTTTTCTTGCTGTTTCCTGCAATAATGAAGAGATCAAAGCTGAGACACCAGCGCATTCAATCCTCTGCCTGTTCTCCTCTCTTTTGAAGAGAATCACCTTTCTGCTCAAGTCCCCTGCTGATTTTAACAGCCCCATATAGCGCAGCACCCACTCTTGATGTTTACTCTATTCTGATGGCGAGAAAGGAAGAGATAGCCAAAGCGTTTACTGCAGCCACATTAGAACTCCAATAAGACTTTATTTGGGGAACTGCAAGAGTTAAACCGCTTTCGTTATACATGATTGCAGCAATATCCCGTAATCTACACGACACGTAGAGCTCCTTCATTACTGACGTGATGTCTTTTTGAGCACAGTCAGGCCAAAGCAAAGATATTTTTGGGAGTTTGGATTGCAAGTGTATCCATATTGCACTTTTCTTAACAGCAGGCGTTTTTGTTGTGTTTCTATTATGTTATTCAGAGGAAAGCACACAACACATATTTACATATTCATCAGGATGCTCACTAACAGTGGCTTATTAATTTCTAAGCAAAGAACGTTAAAATAACCACGGTCAAGGCACAGAAAGGTAGTAAAAACACCATTAAAATGGTTCATGTTAATGCATTTTTTTGTGAGCAAAGAAAACCCCAAAAATGTCTTCATTCGCATTTCGAAGATTATTGAAGACCTATGGGTTTGGAATGACAGAATTTTCATTTATGGGTGAACCATGCCTTTAAGGGCAGCATTTGGGTCAGGGCAACAATATATGATACACTTTTCTGTGTTTTTCAGTTGTTTGACTCATCTCGGCATCAGTAAATCTTGTCGCTGAACTGTCAAAACTCCAGCTAGCTGACTTCACGTGGCTGACAGAGTGACTCTGGAATGTGTGTTTGTGTGGGTGGCTGAGTGTTATGGTTGTGGTTGAGTTTTGGCTTGTTCGGCGAGGTGATCTGGCCTGCGGTTGGGTGACACGGATGGTGGGGGAAATCCCACAATTGTGACGCAGCGCCCTGTTGATTGTGTCAGCACCCACCCACACGGTGTTTGACGTACACAGTGGTAAACAATGTGTAATTTTGTACTGTTTTCTGAAAGGGTCGGATGATGACGTTCAGCTGTCTCTACACCATTGACATTTCGGCTACTCAGAATAAAATCTCTTCAGTCAGCTGATTATCGGACAACCCACTTTAGTTTATAAAAGAGTAATGTGGAGTTTTTTGGTTATGCATTGAATTTGGTTATATGTCCATATAATGGAATGTCACATTTACCTCATAAAACCTTAGTTTTGTTGTGAATTTATTTTTAGTTACACTAGTGGTGGGCGATTTTTGTCAGTCGTGGGGCGGGGCTTGGTGTTTTAGTTACAACAACACCATACGTGAAGACAGGGACACGCAGAATTCATATTTTTTGTGGTTAAATATTGCCATTGAAAGCGGGAGTGTGTGTGTGTGTGTGTGTGAGGTGGAACAGCGCTGTGCGCCATACAGAAAGCAGAAATAGAGACAGAAATGATGTGCAGTTGTGTAAAGAATATAAATAACAAAGTTATTTTACACACTTTATATCATAAAGCCCTTATTTAAAGCAAAAAATAACTAGGCCTTTGTGATTTGTAGTATGATTGACTCATATTGTGATATCTAATTTGACACTGTAGAAATTTTGAAGTGATGTTTAGTGATGAAGGATGTCGGCTAACCTCAAATGTACATTTATGAATAAGACTAATTAGTGATCTTTGCTAGTGGCAAACAGCAACATTCATATGGTTGAGAGAATTTTAGAATATTAGGGTACTCAATCTGCTTTTTTTTTTCTCCCCCAGTTGTGTTCAGGTAGTGGAGCACCATGCTGCTGATATCGATGTTTATCACTGTCCCAACTGTGAGCCCATCCATGGACCCTCCATGAGTAAGTGTGTGCAGCTACACATATTTCTCAGCTGCTTTTGTTTTGTTCCAGGATCAGTCTCGTGAAATGTTTTGCCTCTCTTTTGCAGTGAAAAAGCGCAACAATTGGCACAGGCATGACTACACTGAGCCAAATGATGGCACGCGACCCGTTCAGGCAGGAACTGCTGTGTTTGTACAGCAACTCCAGGCCAGGAGCTTTGCCAGGTACAAACACCTCTGGATTAGGGATGTCAATTTTTGTCAATTATCTCTACAGTCCGTCATAGTTTAAATTAATAATTAACCTTAATAGAGCAAAATGCATCTGGGCATCTATTGCCGGGGCATGTGCAAATAGCTCTCCGAATGCCTCACCCGCAATGAGAGGCTAGTAGCAGGATATTAAAATGAATAGATGTGACTGTGATCATTTGATAAAATTCAGGGAGGGTGCTGTAGTTACGTGCGGGATACTTTGTGCTGTTTCAGATCCCGCTGAGCGCACCTGTTTAAAGGATTTCACTCGTTTTTAAAACAATGTAGGAATGTTTGCCATTTACATGATCGGGAATTAAAATAAAAGGATTTCAAACACAAGCATGGCGGCTTCTGTTTTGGAGGATGGTCAAGAATTGATTAATTTTTGGGGGGTGTTTTTCCCAAATCTTCGCTGTCTCAGCCTCTAGATTCGCAGGTTTATTTTATTGTTGTTCATGTTTAATCATCGTTGTGGTAAACGCGTGGGAATGAAAGATTAATAATTCATTACTCTCGCATTTAGCTTTAATCAAGCTCTTATCGACAATTAATCGATCATCGACATCCCTACTCTGGATAAAAGCTTGATTAGACCTTTAACTCTCCTACAGTGTTTTTTGTATATAATCACAGTCATACGTTACATCTAGTTATGGCTTTGGAGTTTGCGCCTACCTGATAAGACTTGCAGTTGATCTCTGTGCATCTTGAATGTTTCAAAGTGGCCATGAGATTCTGGTGCCAATGCAGGGGAGCCAGGTGACCCAGCGCTACCTGGAAAGGGAAGGCTTCCATTACCCTATAGCGGTCCAAGGCCTGGATGGACTAGGGCTTAAACTGCCCCCTCCCTCATTCTCCGTCAGCGACGTGGAGCATTACGTGGGTAAGAGATCAATGTGTGTGTACACTGCATTTACTGTCTATCAGATAACCGCTCGGGAGAGCGTCTGGCAAGTGGGGCAGTAGAGCAAAAAAGACGCAATTAAATCAATAACACATTTGGACTCATAACCAGACCCCTATTAAAGCTGTGCAGTAGAATATATTTATATGCACACATATATATAAATTGCTGTTCTTTTAATGTTTGTCGAAGGATTTTATGTAATAAATACATGCTTATTATATTGTATTTACTTTTTTTCATGATTTAAGTTTTTTGAGTGAAGCATTAAAAAAAAACTATTTGTAAAAAAAGCATTTGTGTTTACTAAAGATGGACACCCTATTACTCAAACCTCTGTTTGGTTTTAATGTAATCTTATTTAAGCTAACAAGTCCGGGTTTTTCTGAACAACTTTAAACTCATCGGACTAGAAAGTATTAGATTACCAAGTGGCATTGTGATTGTGTTTATCCGTCCGTGCCGGTAGTGAATGGGCTTAGACCCGACTCCTGTACAGCTGTGGAGGTTATCTTCTCTCTCCTCTGCATTAGGCCTAAAACATTTCATCTCCAGTTACACAGCTGTTGTACAGCGCAGTCAGTCTGAGCTCAGGTTCTCAATAGGGCTGTTTTATCTCAACGCTTATGTTACATGGCTCCCTCTTTTGCACGCCGCTGATCTTTAAGCTGGAAGTGTTTTAATAGTAACAGGTGTCGAGGGGAAGAGGTGTGTGTGTGTGTGAGAGAGAGAGACCGAAAGAGAGGGGGTAGCGGGCCACTCATCAGATCATATTACCCAGCCAGTTGGGCACAGACAAAAGGCCACTAACCTTCTCTGTCTGTCACTTCTGCCATTTTCTCTCTACACTTGCTTTTCTTTTCATTATAAGAAACACTTATTTGTCCATATTTGGCCAAATTTAGAGAAACATGTTGTGTGTGTGTGTGTGTGTGTGTGTGTGTGTGTGGTTATCATTAACTTAAATATGTCACTCTCATGTCATTCCAAATTTGGAATATTCTGTGGAACATATAATAAGAGGTTTGGCAGAGTGTTCAAGCTGCTCTTTTCCATATGATGAAAGTTAATGGGGACTGGAACTTAAATTTCAGTCTGTTCCTCAAGAACTGTTATTGAATATATTGAAGTGAAATGTAATAATAAAGCTTAATCAAACTAAAATACTGGATGAAAAACTTAACTTCATGGAAAATTCGAAACGCTGCCTTGGCATTTGAATTTGAAATACTAAAACTGGAAAAAGTTAAAGATATATAGAAATTAGGGCTGTCAGCGTTAATGCATTAATCGCGATTAGTTAAAAACAATCCATAACACGTTTTTTTTTTTTATCGCATTTCAGGTAAGCCGTGAAGTTTGTGAAGCGGTAAAAGGTGATGGATAGAAAAAGTATGACCGGATTTTTAA
>JAUMHI010000037.1:10700368-10718574 GCA_032359435.1 Enteromius unitaeniatus | reverse complement strand
AAAATAACAGAATTTTACATGTGCAATCCAAACCGCGATTAATCGCAGTTAACTATGAAGTTTCTGCGATTAATTGCAATTAAAAAAATTTATCGTTTGACAGCCCTAATAGAAATGATTAAAGTGACAGAAGCGCATTCAAAATACTATATAAACTATATATAATAGTGTAATAATGTAATATAAAACTGAAAACACTGATCCCTTCACTTATTATTATAAAATGATGGATAAATAAATGATGAAACATTTTGGGGTAAACTTTAAATGCCTTACTTTTATATGTTGTTTACAGAATTTTAACCTAATATCACCAGAAATGAAAGACGACCATAAAAATATCAGCTTGGGTTCGAAAGCAGTGCGGAATTTTGCAGTTTTGTCCAGTTCCCCAATTTGGCCTTGAGCTTTTCTCGGTTATGTGTTTGTGGGACTGTCCATCCAGCTGTTCCCTGTCATCAGATGCTGGCCAGTTGTGTGTGTGTGTGTGTGTGTGTTGAGGGATTGCAGGCACTTCACCGCCAGCTGTCCGGTGCTGTTTCCGGTCCTCAGCTGTCATTTGTGATTTGCGGCCCTGCAGCTGTGTCTCTCAAAAGCCTTGTTACAGACTCTGTGTTTGTGAAACCGACATGACAGAGAATTTATATATACGAGAAAATCTGTCCTGTAAACACACACGCATTTTCAAATATCCCACATTCTTTTTCCAGGTGCAAATAAAGTCATTGATGTGATTGATGTCGCAAGACAGGCAGACAGCAAGCTCAAGCTTGGAGAGTTCGTGAAATATTACTACCAACCAGAACGACCAAAAGTGTTGAATCTCATCAGCCTGGAGTTCTCTGATACAAGGTAAGTCTGTGTGGAAAAACTACATAACTGATAACACTTAACTAGCATTTTAATAGGTGCCGTTTCGTTATGTTCAACACTTATGTTCAAGTTTGATTTATGTCGTCTGATCTATCTATTTTAGGATGGCCGATTTGGTGGAGGTTCCTGAAATTGCGCGGAATATGTCCTGGGTGGAGAACTACTGGCCTGATGATTCTTTCTTCCCCAAACCATTTGTGCAGAAGTATTGCCTCATGGGAATGAAAAACAGTTACACAGACTTCCACATCGATTTTGGAGGAACTTCAGTGTGGTATCATGTACTCTGGGTAAGAACTGAGGCCTCTTTGATGACGTGAATCTGTTTTATCAGGGTGTACTTTTGTATATCAATATCAAAATGGTTTCTCAATGGCAATTTGTGGAGATACGGTCATATGGTGTTACTGTTATGTAAATGATAAGGCTGCATTTTTTATTTTTTTCAGGGAGAGAAGATTTTCTACTTGATCAAGCCGACTAAGGCTAACCTTGCACTATATGAGTCCTGGAGCTCATCACCCAATCAGAGCGAAGTATTCTTCGGGGATAAAGTCGACAAGTGTTACAAATGCGTGGTGAAGCAGGGAACTACAATCTTCCTCCCCACTGGTGAGAACACTGAATTGGACAAATTTCTGTATTTTTAGTATCCATTTAAATATTATCCCCAGTTTTTAATTGGTGCCGAATTGAAATGAGTTCAAATTCATTTTAAAATATAATTAAAATAATATTAAAAATCAGATATAATATAAATGTATATATTATTTCATGTCAAAAATGTCAGGGTGCTACAGGATGGTTGCTGTTTTCTTATAATAATGACGCAATCAACATGCAGAATTATATCATAGATAACATCGTAGTCCCTCATAGCTATGTGTCTCTTTTAATATCCTAAATCAATTCAGGTTGTCTTTTTATAAACATTTCTTGAAAAGATTATTAGGATTTGTATACTTGCATATTCAAGGCATAAGGAAAAAATAGCATTACTTTTAATGTGATGTTACACTAAATCACATTTTAGTGTCATTAAATTCTGTAAATCTTTCTCAAAACATATGAAACCAACAGGAATACGAAAGAAACAATTAGTAAAATAATGAAATTCTTAAAGAAAACCTCAGTTGGTTGCCATTATCTTATCATATTATCATAATAGTATCATAAATCATGCAGAATTATCTCATAGATTACATCATAGAGACCTGCATAACTATGTGTCAAGGTTAGTCCAAGTTAAATCTTTGGCAAGAAAATGGTCAATTCATGTGGTGTGACTCCACAGAAAGTGAAGATATCAATGAATTAATAATTCATGATGTTTGCAATGTCATGAAACACCGAAACATATTTCTAAGCATTTTTGAAAAAGATGATTATGAGTTGTATACTCGCATGTTCAAATCCTAAGGAAAAACGAGGTCTGACTTTTTATTTGATGGTTACGGGCGGCACATGACATTTTTAGTGTCAATAAATTCTGTATTTATTTCTCAAAACCATATGAAACGGGAATCTCCAGCAAGAAAATAAGAAGCACATTGCTTTTTGTTTGGTTCTCTGATTCGTCATTGATCCAAACAACATCACACCTTTTGTATCCTCGATTGATCCCACGACACAGAATAGGATGTGCGCTTTCGTAGAAAAACACGCACGCGGTATAATAATATCAGGCGGTTTCCCAGAGCTCCTGCCAGGAAAATGTGGTTCAGCGTCCAACAGCGATGACCCTTGTTATAGTGGGAGTATTGGCCAACGTTCTTCACTGAGCAACGTGGTAAACAGAATAAAAACACTCCGAAGGGGCTGTAATGCAATTCACGTGCGTCTCACCCGATGGAAAGAATGCAGAATGTGAAGTATCTGGGTGTTATTTTAATCACCGGTCAGGAGCGCCGTGTTAATTCATGCTATAAATGGCGTTGAACCACTGCGGGTAGTAGATGCGGCTCTTCTCGGGGCAGGGATTCATTATCACAGCATGTGTGTTTGTGGTGTGTGAAAGTGAGCATGTGGGTTTCCCTCCTCGAGCAGAACGTCACATATGACGAAGCAGAAATCCCCCTCTTGTTTAGAAACATGTCTGCACATGGTGGCCAATACACATGCAGCTAGACAGAGAGATAAAAGTGATGTTTCTGTCAGTGGAGGTGCTGTGTGGGTGTGAGATGACTCTATATTTGGATTTTGCTGATGTGTATTTGTATGTCTTTTGTGTACACGCTGGTTACTGTTGTGAATTGTGTGTGTGTGTGTGTATACTGTATTTTGCTGTGCTGACATCTTTGAATGTCAAGGCTGAACAGTGTTGGAAAGGTTACTTTGGAAATGTTACAGATTACAAGTTACCCTACTTTAAATAAAATAAGTAGTGTAACCTTTTCAATTATTTTATTCATGTAACTGATTACTGGTTACTTTTCTAAATTCCTAGTTAATCAACTTTTTTTTTTTTACCCTGTCTGGATGAATTAAGATATTACATTTAAAATTATTTTTAAAAAATCATCTTATTTGTATTAAATAAGAGATTAATATTTTAGTTAAAAAAAACTTCCTGAATTAAATTAAATTAAATTAGAAATGTCATATGTATTAAATGTACATTTTTAATTTATCTATTGATTTTTAAACTAAAATGTGTGATAATGAAATTAACGTGGTGTAACTCTCACTAAAACCATTTAAAATGATGATTAATTATAGTTTTTGATCAAGCTAGTGAAAATGATCTGGATCTGTTGAATGTTGATCTCTGTTGCCCTCTATAGGTTGGATCCATGCAGTGCTCACTTCTCAGGACTCCATGGCCTTTGGTGGGAACTTCTTGCATAACTTAAACATAGGCATGCAGCTCAGGTAAAACCTTAATATATTAAGTTTCTCTATACTTTTGCTGCCACTGTAGTTAATTTCAGGTTTCTAAAGGTGTTCTTGCTGGTTCTTGCTTCTTCGTTCACATTTTAGGTGTTATGAGATGGAACGCAGACTGAAGACTCCAGATCTCTTTAAGTTCCCATACTTTGAGGCCATTTGCTGGTATGTGGCCAAAAACCATCTGGAGACCCTTAAAGGTAAGTGAGACAGGACTGCTCATGCAAGGCAGGATTTGCGATAATTCAAAGGTCTGTTGCCAGTTTTTCCTTGCATAAATGTGACCCTGGACCACAAAACCAGTCTTAAGTCGCTGGGGTACATTTGTAGCAATATCCAAAAATACATTGTTTGGGTCAAAATTATTGATTTTTCTTTTTTGCCAAAAATCCTTAGGATAGTAAGTAAAGATCAAGTTCCATAAAGATATTTAGTCAATTTCTTACCGTAATTATATTAAAACGTAATTTTTGATCAGTAATATACATTGATAAGATCTTCATTTGGACAACTTAAAGGTGATTTTTGTTCAGCATTTAGATTTTTCTGTACCCTCAGATTCCAGATTTTCATAGAGTTGTATCTCGGTCAAATATGGCCCTATCCACCCAAATCATACATCAATGGGAAGCTTATTTATTCAGCTTTCAGATCATGTATAAATCAAAATTTTGGAAATATGACTGGTTTTGTTGTCCAGGGTCACAAATGTAGTTGTAGATGAACCGTAATGATCAAATGAATTCACAGTGGAACGTGTTTGTGTTTCAGAGCTGCGGGAGGATAGATGTCAACCTCAGGGTTATCTAGTGGACGGAGTGAAAGCTTTAATCTCATCTCTGAAAACATGGCTGAGGAGGGAGGTGAGAGGATGTCTTAATTTTGATGGTAAAATTCCTGTGGCTGTTGTACATGCTCATTTTCTCTGTGCGTTTCCTCTGCAGTTGACTCAACCCAACAGTGAGGTTCCAGACAATATCAGGCCAAGCCGTCTCATTAAAGGCCTGACCAAGGAGATCCGCTACCTGGAGGTAAGACGAGCCTTAAGAAGTGAAGTGGTTTGAAATGGATGATGAGACAGTAATTCATAGGTCTTAAGAGAGATGCTATATTAATGTCAGTGTTTGCCATTTTATGGGAACAATAACCAATTTTTTCCTGTTTTAGAGTAAATTGCATTGCATTTTAAAGCTATTATATTGGTTATTCTATGACTAGTTCACCCAAAAAATTAATTACTCCAAACCTGTAAGACATTTGTTCATCTTTGAATCACAAACAAAGGTATTTTTGATTAAAGCTCTTTATAGACAGCAGAAAAGACATGAGGGTGAGTAATTAATAACAGAATTTTCATTTTTGGGTGAACTATCCTTTTAATGTTTTTATAAAACAAATATATGCAAATTAAAAAATGTATGCAGGAAATGTATATTATAATGATTAAATACGTACATTACATTAATTTCTTTTCTCTATGCCAGTTATATCAGAATGATATTAAATAAAATGTCAGATATATTTGGTCTTAATTCTTAATGTTTCTTTCTTCCTTCCTTCAATATTTGAGCGTTAATGTAAGGGCTGATTCTGAATGGCTGCTAAAGCAGCTCCTAGAAGTTGAATTGATTTGTTGTGTTTTTTTTAAACAGGATGAATCGAATAAAGCTGTAAAATCTCAGGGAAGTGCTGAGTGTTTAACACGCTCATCACTGGAGAAGGGATATCAGGCCCAGCGGCTACGAGACCCTCGCCATCGACACCACCATCACCATCATCATCATCACAGCCACAAACTGCCCTCTAACCTGGATGTCCTGGAGCTTCACACGCTGGAGGTATTAAAGAGACTGGAGGTCGGGCCTCTTGAAGTGGTGAGTGCATTTTTTTTTTTTTATTATATATTTTTTTTCCTCCACCACAATGCACTGTAGCATTAAGCTCAAATGTCTTGTTCGCTCTCTGGAGCGTCATAAGCCTTTCCTTATCATTCCTTATCACATGACTGTATTGCAATGCTATCAAATTTTCACTTTGATATTGGATATGTTCACTGCTTTAGCAGCATGCAATTATTATTACCCATTTCCAGTAAAAACACCTCTCTTCTCTTGTAACAGGACCCAGCCTTCAGCTCCAAAGTGAACGGCAAGTTCAAGAAAGTGTCTGCAGTAGCTGTTGAGAGCGCTAACGACAACGCCCTGCGCCTGGTGCTAGTTAACGGCAAAATTATAAGGTGAGGGTCCTTTAATGACAAATCATTGAATCGTTACATGCCATTGTTTTTGTTTTTTTTACCATGTAGACATCTATATTACAGAACTTTTTAAATACAACATGAAATATATTAGCAATAATAGTAAAATTTCACTGGAATTGGTATAGTGACTATTAAAATTGTTATTTTACCTCTTAATTCATGATGTCATCTCATTTGAGTTATACTAGTTTCTTTATACTAGCTATATATATTTATCATCATCATCATCATCATTCAGGAGTAAATCAATATATGAAGACTGGAGTAATCACACAAGAATAAATTTTTTAAATGATATATTAAAATAGAAAACAGTTAGTTTAAATCGTTTAAAAATACAGCAATACTGTGAAATATTACAATGTTTTGTTGTATTGCTTTTACTGTATTTTGTTTAAATAAAACAGTTCTCGGTGAGCCTAAGAGATAATAAAATAACAATAATAATAATAATAATATAACCAAACCTGAACATTGGAATGTCATGCTTGACATTTTTCTAGATATTTTAAAGAATCAAAGACAACAAAAATTGCATGATTTCCATAAAAATATTAAACAGTACAGCTGTAATAATATTTTTTGTTTCTTAAGCTGGTAATAATTAATATATATATATTAAAAAAGGTATTTAAAATTGTAGTATTTCTCAATATTACTGTATTTTTGTTTTACTGTATTAAATATAATAATAAAAACAATAATCTTACTAGACATTTATGTTACATTTGATATTTTTCATTTATATATATATATTTTTTTTTATATAGTCATAAAATTAATAAAATGTTATATTTTTAATATTTGATTTGGTATAATTTTTGATTATATTGATTGATATTCATATTTTCTATGTATAGTAAACACCTCATAAAGAAGTGTTGTTGTTCCTCACAGAGAGCGGTTACCTATCAGTGACGTGGCAGCCAAAGTCAGTGGAGTGGAAATGTTGCAGTACCATCAACACGGGATCAAATTGGAAAGAATGTCGATGTGCCAACAAGAAAAAGTGAAAAAAGAAAAGCAGGAGGATGAATTAAGAGTACACTGCACTATCAAGAAACCAGTCAATCACGGTGAGCAACGCCAGAATACTGAATTCTTCTGCTATCGGTGATTGATTAGAATGTAAAAGAAGGAAATCTGTTTGACTGTCATCTCTCAGGTCTAACTGTGCAGACCGAGTCCACACATGTAGCGTCTTCAGACAGTGACTCGGAGTCAGAAGCAGAAGATTCTGCTGAGGTACTGATGATGTCTGCCAGCCACTTATTTTCATTTTGGTCAAATGGCTTTTCCGTCTTAATCCACTCTGCCTCGCTTCCTTTAAACAGAAACACTCTGAGACAGAGAGTTCCGAGGAAGAGGATGAAGGAAGCAAAGGAGACTCAGGGAGTTTTGTGGAGCATCTGAGTGGCCACCATAAGCAAGCGCTAAAACGGTACGGCTGAGAAACCTGAGAAACTTGGCACAGTTTAAAAGCTCATTTTAACTGGTTTTCCTCTAAAACGTGTTTCCCACAGACAATGTCCTACCTCACCGAGCACAGAGGAAGCCATTCAGGGCATGCTGTCCATGGCGGGGCTGCTCTGTCAGCGGGCGTCAGCTGGGGGCGATATTTTACAGCAGCACAGGTGGTCCGGTCAGGGTAACAGCAACAGCAGCAGTGACGCGTGGGACAGCAGTGAGCCCTGCTCGGCGCCCCGCAGCCCGGAGGGAGAGGATGGGAGTCTTGGAGAGGAGGATTCATATAGAGCGAGCTCACTTTCTCCTCCCCTCCACCCCTCTAAAAGACACGCCCCCAACCCCACACCCATCAGCAACCAGGCCACTAAAGGTGAGCAGAACCACCTTCATTACTATTTCTTGAAATAATAATATTTGTATCATTTCTTATGAAAAGAGAAACATTTATTTGCCAAATTTAATTCACAAAAAATCTCCCCTGGACCTCTGTCGTTTTTATTTATGTTGTGCGTTATATGATATTGCATTTATACATAAATAAGTGTTAATACATCAAAAATAAATACATTAATATAAAATGTATATTTGTGCTTTTAGAAATAAAAACACAAGCATGCATATATTAAAGAAAAATTATTTTAAATGTTTGTGTGATCGAAAAAATATAAATGTAAATATTTCCAAAATATATGCTGTATGTGTGTGTATTTATATATGCATAATAAATATACACAGTACAAATAAATATAATATGTAAATAATGACAGCACTAATTACTGTTTTAATGTGTAATTATTTGCTCTTAATAATGGAATTTTGTACTCTTTTTAGTATAAACATAATTAAATCTATTTTAAAAAGCATATATATATTTCATCATTTGTCAAAATGTTTCTTTATTTTTAATAACATTTTAAGAATTATTTGTAATACATTTAAGTGTATAAAGCTACAAAGATATGTTTTTATTTCATTTTATCATTATCCCACTTATGTGACTGTTCCCAATAAATAATTTGTGGAGTTCACAAATTCATTCCAATTTATAAATGAATTGCATTGACTGTATTTTTTGCTCATATCTTGTTTTTGTGGTTTTTATTGCAGGAAAGCGTCCTAAGAAAGGACAGGTGACGGCTAAACAGAGGCTTGGGAAGATATTGAAAATGAGCTGCCATAAAGGCTTATTCCTGTAGCATGACGGAGGAAAGAACGAGACGTTTAATAAATCAACACAGCTGCTTTTCTTTATACGCTGGGACTATTCTCACAGACACACACTCACTGTGCATGTTTAGGTGACAGGGTATGTTTAATGCCTCACTTTTTTTTCTTTTTGCACCATCAACGCGTTATCCATCAGCGCAGGGAAACTGCTTTACTTCGGACAGCATTTCCACAGCCAAGAGTTTGAAGAGGAAGCACAGAAACGGCTAATCGGAGGTCCAGAGAGCAGTGTGTGTTCCTGCAGCCAGGAAAATGTGTGTATCACGGGCTGAGGCCTCTCCTCTCCCCCACCCTACCTCTTACCGCATCTGTAGCACGAGTGTCCAGGCACTCGCTCGCAGGCTAAGGACGTCTTCCTAGCCCTCTACAGACCCACATCGGTCTTCGGATTCCCCTCAAGTCATTAACAATCTGCCTATTTCTCTCTCCTTTGATTGTCTCAGGCGGATGTATGAGCTTTTGAAACGGTGCTGTTTTTTGAAACATTTATCAGTCATTCTCCAGTCCCCTCTGCCCCTTTAAGCAATAATTGTAAAGCAGCGAGTGATGTATTGATGATTTAGCGGGCCGCACTTTTAGGATGCGCAGGACGTCCTCTCATAGTGGGAAGTATTGTACACCCATCAAAAAGTGGCAAAGGTGTAACACAGAAATTTTGGGGTTTGACTGTTTACACTGCGTTTATTCTCCGGGGGTGTTTTTTATACAGGTTCAGCCGAGGAAAATAATTGAGTTTTATCTGGTTTCATTTAGAAAGAAAGGTTATTGTAAACCTCTTTGGTTTATTTTTTTAATTTAATTACAATTTTTTTTAACTATATATCTTCCAAAAGCTAATGAAAGATTGCGTTTACACTTATTCGTTTCCGCACGTTAATTTGCTTTTCGAGGTACTGCATCCTGAAAAACTGGTCGTGATGTAGTTTGTGAGGACTAAATATGCTCGTCACATGATCGACAATGACTTTTCACTCATTTTGCCTAATTTATGTTCCGTTTTGAATTTTTTTTTTGTTGACTGGATAACTTATTTATTAATTTCAGAGATATAAGGATTTCTATTGCATTGAGTTTCCCGCTTTTCTTCTCCTTCGCATCGAGTAGTTTTGTAAATAGGAGTATAATTTTGAATGTCGCCGATTCAGGAGGAACGAGCTTTCGTTTAGGTTCAGCTTTATGGATTTTGTAGTTAAAACATTTAATGCTACTTAAAAGATATTTGAATGACTTTTCCTGTTCAATTTACCTCTTAAGATGTTTAGTGAGTTGGTTTGAATAATGTTGCTTTATGTTGTCTTTGTTGAAACGGGACGAAAGAATTTCAATGGGAACAACAACAAAAAAAAAAAAGTGGTGCTTGTTGTGTGTGAATTTCTTAGAGAGGCTATGAAACGTTTTCTCAGGGAACATCGAACAGGTGACATCTTTGAATTCATCACCAGCACTGTCATACAATCTCGTTTTATACAAGTTTGCCAACAAATGTATATATTCTCTATTAATTTGTTTTTTTTTGTCTGCCGGATGGAAATCCCAGATTCAGAACAAAATTGGTTCCCGCTTGTGAAGTATAATACAAAAATAATCTGGAGTGTGTTGGACCGACAGATTTCGATCAGCTGTTGTGTAAGAGGTCTGTTGGTTTAAAAAGCAAATGCACTATTTTGGATGACTTGAGTGAGATAACTGCTAAAACTCAGGCTTTGTTACAGTTTTGAGTTTTGCTCGTGCGCATGTTTTATGGAGGGAAAAAAAAAAAAGTTCCTTTATTCTCTAACCTTGATGTAGACGAGCACCCTTTCAGCTTTACCCTTCATAGTTGATCAGTGGAGCTGGTTTTCAGACAGGTTTCCTTTTTGCTTCGACGCATTAATTGTACAGTATTTATTAATCTCTAGCATTCATTTCCATTTTCGACTGTGGTATAGACTCAATGTCACTGTGTTTTCAAATGCTGTGTTCTGTTCCTCCTCTTCAAAATTTCCCAGAGTTCTCTTTGAAAGTTTTTGGACGTGACGGGATTTCTCCCAATGCAATGTGTATATATAAGATGAGGGAGATGTTTTGTAGATCACACTGTTTTCCCCTTCCCTTTACCAAATGTTAAATGATAAAACACTGTTCTACTGACACACTGAAGCGTGGGTGGCTTTTATTTTATAATGCAGATTTTACAATTAGACTTGATAATAAGTCCATATACATAACAGGAACGTTCAGTTCCCTCTAGAAAATGTGCAGGTTTTGCGATCTGGTGCACACCTGCAAAGAAGAGGAGAGAAATATCAGTGGTAACATGAATTAACTGCACTGAAGAAACCACTTTTGTTCATTGATTACGTCGTTCCAAACCTTTGTTTATCTTCAGAACACAAATTAAGTCGTCCAAAAGCTCATAGACAACGTTTTATGATCCAGAAAGGTAGTAAGGACCGCTTTAAAATAGTCCATGTGATGTGAAAGATCTCGGACTCGAGCAAAAATATCTTATTTTGTATTCTGCAGATGAACGAAGGTCTTGCGGGTTTGGAACGACATGAAGTTGAGTAATTATTGACTCTAATTTTTAACGAACTGTCCCTTTAAACGTACATTAGGTTGTTGATGGCAAATCTACTCTTCATCATCAGGTGGGATTCCCAGCTCCTCGTCTGTCCATGCTGAAGTGTCCGGCCATGGGAAGTGACCCTAAAGAGACATTTAGCTAAGTGGCTGCCGGTCTGTTTATTACGAAATGTTTAAAAACCGCGTCCTATCGCTCAGTTCCCACTCACCAGCACGGCCTCTGGGTCATGCCAGAAGTGCCACAGGATCCAGAACCACATGGCGCCGCTGAGCAGCTCGGCCTGAAACTTCTGGTTCTTGGTGAGCAGAGGAGGTTGTCTGTACTGGGGTTCAATATGAGGACCTCCTCCTGCCCTAAAACAAAAAAAAGAGATCCCTGGTGAGTATGTAAAATGAGCTAATGATATTACACCAAGACGAACAATATCTGATTATTTGTAAATGAACAAAATGGCATATTAATGAATTGTACATAAAATAGCCAATGAAAAGTTTTAACATCAGCACTGAACAAACATGAGTAAATGCTTCATATCAAAACATACATTGTAGAATATTTATATTTTGCTTTATTTATTAAACAAAGTTGGTAAACCACGCCACCATGAGTAAACCAACAACCGTATTTTTGGTCTTATATAATATAATACTTATATACTTAAGTATTTGCAAACCAAAGCTTATTACATTTGATACCATCACAGTACACTGATACGACCTCTTTAAACTCTCTTTATATCCAACCATCTACGTCTTCACTCATAACCCTGACTATTTCCCATGCATTTAAACCGAGTAAGTGTCGTTTCGCGGATTCTTCAGTCTTGTTTTCTTCCCAGGAACACACGACAGCCTGGACTGTACTCGAGCAGCGCTCTCAGCGTCCTGCTACTTCAGTAAAAACACTCACTTTCTGACGGTCATCTGCTGAGGTCCGCGTCTGAAGAGCTGCAGGCCTGTCCGGAGGACCCCCGCCGCCCTCCTGAGAGAAGACATGCTTATGTTAGTGCCACCACACACCAAACTCTCGATAAATGTCACCTTTGCAGCGTCCGTTTCTCTGGCCTGCTAGTAACGAGCGCTGTGATTGGTCTCTCGACATGAGGCGCTTTAGCGCTACTCGCTGTCCGGTCTATAGAGGGCGCCACACACCCACAGCATTAACACTAGCGCTCATAAACCCCCAATCAATTTAACAACTAAATACTGCGTTTGCTTATTTATCGCACCTACTTGTATCAGTTTGTAAAAGTATATTATAATACCTAATTGTTTCTTTATCATGTGAAATGGTATTTACACAATTACACTAACGCTATTGACTACGAAAACATGACACAGATCCATCATATGACAAATAATACTTTATTTCCACAAACATCATCTAAGAAAGTATTAGGGCTGGAGCACCAGCAGAATAACATAATTAAATGTGATTTATGTGCGTTTAAAGAGTGAGAAACACAGCTTTCAGGTCAACTTTTAGCATCTTAATCCTTTAAGGGCTGACATTAAAATGAATAATACATAGAATATAAGCGTAGGCATTGGTTAAATTAAGATATGCACGCAAAACTTTTACTAAAATATCACAGGTGTGCATCTAAACACAGAACAGGGGCATTTTTAAGATATATCAGAGCAGGATGTTTTCATCTGAGGCCGCTCCAACATGCATTTTATTCTGGGGAAACTTGAGTTAAAACCATTTTCTGACCAGTCAGTTCAGCTCAGACTTGAAGTTTAGTCTGGGAACAGGCCTGGTGTGCTGTGAGTGAATGCGGTGCTTGTACTTGAGGAGGAAAACACAAAGCGCTGAGCTCTAGAAAGTGCTCCAATACGCCATTTACTAATGATCCCGGAGCAGCGGAGGAGGATCCACAACATGGCGGCTCTGGAAACACAGTCACGGGGGAAAGCAGCGCTGCTACCAAACCACCGCGACACACAGCGCTTAACAGCGTCGATGTGAAACCCCGGGATCGGGATGTTTTCTGCGCAACGATTCGTTTCCTGATCGCCACCGACACAGGAAACGCGCTGCTTCGGCTCGGTTCTTTTGTTGCGGCGCATATGCGGCTGTTCTTGTGACGTCATACAGCGCTTCTTAGGAACAGTAAAACTGGACCTTTAAGATTTCCCGAAACACGCATGAATGAGTGAATGTAGCCAGATACTGTCCTGCCCCAACTTTAATGATTTCAGATGATATATACATATATAATCAGGGTCGCATGTTTTCAATGAGTCGGTTGATTCGGTTGCGACAAACTATTTAACCACTATATATATATATATATATATATATATATGACGCACAAAACTGTTACAAAATATTGCTCAAGAGCAAATCGTGTAATAAACAGCACTGTGTCTCCAATGCCCCAAAAGTAGCTCGATGTTGCCGGATGACGCCACGTGCTCATTTGCATATGAGTGACGTCACCGCGCAGTATCTGACAAGCGTAAGCCTGTCACGTCTCTGCTCTCTGAGGCGCCGTGTATTGTATTATATTAAAACGTTACAACAGTAATCATAATCGCAACTCAAAACTACATCTTTATGTGGTACGCCAAATAATTAATGTTTTCTCAAATTGACTGGCCATCTCAGTAAAAACATTATTATATATGTGTCCATTTAGATTTGTATGGAAAATATAGTTGATTATTTGTAAAAGTAATACATATACTTATATATATATATATATATATATAACTGATAACGAAGAGTTACATTCTTTTTAACTTGTGAAATGAACACATCTGTGTAAGTGACAACAGTTATAGCACTATTGGAGTTTATTGCTACCCGAATTACCAACAATATCAGTAAATTAAGTGGAAAACTATTTGAGCTAGCAATTTAACTTGAATTGTGTGTGTTGAAAATTGCTAGAAGTAGCCAAATGAATGTTAAAAATAGCTAAATTTGTGCTTTTTGGAGAAAAAAAAAAAGAAAAAAAAAAAGGTTGCTAAATCTAGCAACAAAATTGCTAAGTTGACAACACTGCACGCAATTACGTCATGACGCAGAAAAAGAATCACTGAATCGTTTATAACGAACCGAACGATGCTTTTCTACACTGGCCTAAAGGATTATTAGGAACACCATACTAATATGGTGTTTGACCTCCTTTCGCCCTTCAGAAACGTTGGCCCATATTGATAAGATAGCATCTTGCAGTTGATGGAGATTTGTGGGATGCACAAAGCTCCCGTTCCACCACATCCCAAAGATGCTCTATTGGGTTGAGATCTGGTGACTGTGGGGGCCATTTTAGTACAGTGTCAACTCATTGTCATGTTCAAGAAACCAGTTTGAAATGATTCGAGCTTTGTGACATGGTGCATTATCCTTCCATCAGAGGATTGGGTACATGGTGGTCATAAAGGGATGGGCATGGTCAGAAACAATGCTCAGGCATTTAAAAGATGCCTAATTGGCACTAAGGGGCCTAAAGTGTGCCAAGAAAACATCCTCCACACCATTACACCACCACCACCACCACCAGCCTGCACAGCGGTAACAAGGCATGATGGATCCATGTTCTCATTCTGACTCTACAAGTTGAATGTCTCAACAGAAATCGAGACTCATCAGACCAGGCAACATTTTTCCAGTCTTCAACTGTTCAATTTTGGTGAGCTTGTGTAAATTGTAGCCTCTTTTTTCTACTTGTAGTGGAGATGAGTGGTACCCTGTGGGGTCTTATGCTGTTGTAGCCCATCCAATCCTCAAGGTTGTGCTTCACAAATGCTTTGCTGTTACAAGTGGTTATTTCAGTCAAAGTTGCTCTTCTATCATCCTGAATCAGTCGGCCCATTCTCCTCTGACCTCTAGCATCAACAAGCCATTTTCACCCACAGGACTGCCGCATACTCGATGCTTTTCCCCTTTCACACCATTCTTTGTAAACCCTAGAAATAGTTGTGCGTCAAAATCGTAGTAACTGAGCAGATTGTGAAACACCAACAACCATGCCACGCTCAAAACTGCTTAAATCACCTTTCTTTCCCATTCTGACACTCAGTTTGGAGTTCAGGAGGTTGTCTTGACCGGGACCACACCCCTAAATGCATTGAAGCCACTGCCATGTGATTGGTTGAATCCGGGGATTTTCTGGAAAGCCCGTAGCCCCGCCCACTGCTCGCTTTGTGCTGCGAGGAGCATTGACGCCATCTTCTTGGGATGTTTTTTTGGTTGTTTTTTGTGACGCGACACGAGCTACTTTTGTATATAAAACAACTCCGCTCTTCTAAAACGCCGCGTTTCAGAGATCCGCGTAAATGAAATGGTTAATGCGAGTTAAAGGCGCCCCGGTGTCTTCCTCAAACAAACACGCTCGGATCTCCGCTTGCGCCGCTCTCCCCTCGCAGCTCAGAGCCCGCCCACATATGGAATTCAGATGATGTCATCTGTAGCCAATCAGCGCCGAGAAAACAGGACACTATGCGTGTTATTGGTCAAGGGCGCTGTCATTCATTCTATTCAGGAAGGACGGGGAGGGGGGAAAAAAATCGCCATTTTGAAAGCGTAACAAAATGAACGATATCGACGCTGAAATAATACCCTAGCTCCAGAACTGGTTGAAATGTAGCCCGTCTTTATGTCCGTTTATAACCTCACACGTCCCGAGAGTTAAAACCTGAAGATGATTTGACTGGCGTAGTAGGCAATCCTGTGCGATACAACGGCTCGATTTGACTATCTCTTTAAGTTTCGTGTTCCTCTCAACTGTACAGATTCGTTGGTCGGCGGGTCACATCGCAGTTTTCAGCTTTGTCTTGCTGTGTTTCTCCACTCTGCGTTGCATAGCTCTTCAACTGCTAGTGGTTGGTTTTATAGCACGGACTGCGCATGCGCAGGAGGATGCGGTTTAGATCCAGTTTGGTGTGGGGGAGGGTGTTTGTATGTAGGGTGAGTTGCTCGAATGAAGGCGTCTGGTTGAAGAGCAGCATTTGGAGACAGTGCAACCATATGATAGTAATGTATATGATGCATATGCACACATAGTCTATGTGCATTGTAGCTCAACCTGAACTTCAGAGACTAGCTTTGAAGAGATCCCAGCAAATGGGGGGAGAAGAACAACAATCCAAAAGAAGATCTGGATATATTACATTTTCATTACACTGCAGATGTTTGTGTTTATACGTGTGGTCAGCCCACTCCAGTTACCTTGAGCAGAAAAAAATCTGCACTTGTATAAAGGGTTACATAACAGATTTTGGGCCTCACAAGTAGGTGTTCGTATTTAACCGTAGTAGGCAAAGACTTGTGTGGGCTGCCTTCTGCTTTGTTTTCACTCAGTTCTTGTGTACGACTCTTATTATTTCATATACGTTTGGACATTTGGATACTTATAATGGGGGAAGGGATTCCATAAAAAGGGCTGATAATAAGACTTCCACATCAGGAACCTATAAAAAAATACTATTTTACCACGAGCACATGCACATACAAATTTAAATTCTTATTTTGTCTTTCCAAAACACCCAGGTAATGAAACATTTATTACTATTTTGTAACACTAGAACAAATTGTATGCACTTCGGACAGAATTTGGGATCATTTGTGCTAGGACATGAATGTCACCTGAAATCATGTGGCTGGCATTAGGTTTTAGTTAAGTGCATCAGCTCCTTTAGAATACAGTGAAGTGAAGTTATGAACGTCCTATTTATTGGGTGTTATAAGTAATTGGTTCTTCATAGTGATTGGCCATCATGATACCTTTTTAATGTGATTGAGCTCACAACGGTACGCTTAAATATACCCGATGAAGGACAAGAGACCGAAACTTGGTCAATAAAAAGTTTGTTTTAATACTTTAACCTGTTTTTTTCTTGAAAATTCAGTGTAAACACCCTACTCTGCTTATTTATACTACAATATGACAAGTAACGTTACTTGAAACGGGGCACCCAACAATCTTATGGTGCTAGTAGTTAGGTTTGCTTTAAATTCAGTACGAAAGTCCTAGTGTTGAAGCTTTCTCATAAGTGACTCGCCATAATCTTAATCATAGCATTTTTTATCCATTAAGCTATTTTATGCGTTTCTTTTAGGCATTATTTATAAACCCGAACCACAAAATCTGTCATAAGTATCACATATATATTTGCAGCGACAGCCAAAAACATTGGGTCTAAATTACAATTTTTTTTTTAAGCCAAACATTAAGTAAAGATCACGTTCCGTTAAGACATTTAGTCACATTCCTACCGTAACCATTTCAAAACTTTATTTATTAAATTTTTTATTAGTAATATGATTTTCTTTTTCGCACCCTCAAGAGTTTTCATATTTTATCTAGGCCAAATATTGTCAAATCCTAACAAAATAACCGTATAACAACGGAAAGCTAATTTCCTCAGCTTTTAGATTATGTTTGCATCTCAGGTTAAAAAAAAGCTGTACCATTATGACTGATTTTCACTACAACGATTAAGTTAGCCAATTACCAAATACTTAGTTTTAGTAACACGCATATGCACCGGCCAATTTTAATTGCAATAAACTATTTAATCACGATATATGACATTACAACACTTAAGCTCCGCGTCCCCACAACACTGTCCTATCCTAACAAACCACACATCGATGGAAAGCTCATTTATTAAGCATTCAGATGTACAAGTCACTGGTTTTGCGGGTCACATTTCTCCACAGCGTCTTTGTAGGTTTTACATACATAAATGCAAATTCTCTGATTGCACACCTCTCTTTGTTGTGTTTCTAAAAGAAATCAAGCAATATTTAAAAACTATTTCAACTTCTCATAATAAAAAAGCAATTATAATAATAAAGCGATTCCTCACTGAGGGGGAGGAGGAGGAGGGAGAACAGGAGGACGGGGAGAAACAGGAACTATAAACCACCAGACTATCCAACATTCGGACTGTGCAATAGACCACATAACTG
>JAUMHI010000037.1:10656592-10684622 GCA_032359435.1 Enteromius unitaeniatus | reverse complement strand
TATATATATTTATAATTTACATAATTTTTTTTGTGCGGAAGGCAAAGTCACTAGCACACTTTTTGATTGAATCCGAACAGTCTCGCCAAAATCCAGGTTTGATCTGTAGACTGTATATTATCCCAGCATCTGGCCCCTCCTCTAATCCCACTTATCACCACAGCACACACACACTTTAATTCCTTTGTCGCCTCGCTGTTTGTTGTTCCAGGGGAAGTATGCCAGTGTGACACATTTAGCCCCTATGACCAGGATTAAAACGTTACTTGCAAAGGGAAGCCCCTGATTGGCTGGTGCGGCTGTCTTTTGCTGTCCATCAATGCCAGCTCCCTCCTGAGCTGCTCCTCTTCGTCTCCATCTACCCGCTTAATCATTAATCTTTCCATCCGTCCTTTTTGCTTTCACCTCCACCATTTGCACACATTAAATCCTCCCTCGAGCATCCCCGTCTCAGGATGAGTGGACGTTTATGGATGAGAGCGGAAAATATAAAAGGCCACCTCCATGTTGTGTTTTCTCTCTTTCTTTCTCTCTCCCTTCCTCCTTCACTTCCAAGCATGCAACTGCGCCCCCTTGAGTCGATGCGGAGTCACTTCACCCTGTTTCTGCAAAGCTCCAGCACTGTTTACTGGACGCGGTTTTGCCACACAGTCTTCACTTCCCTTCCCATGCCTTACATGTTCAAACACTGATTTCTTTCTTTTTTGTTGTTGTTGTGGCTTTAGGGCTAGGGGAACTGTACACCAACACATTGAAGCATCTTTAGTAGCTTATTAAAAATGAAATATGTAGTATATAGTATTTCTCTGTGAATACAATTGGCCTTCGGGCTAAACATGGCCGCATATTTGTTCTATGAATCATAGTTACCTTTGAAAGGCGTCGTATCCTGTTTACAATACTAGCTGTGATGACCCAAGTTTCGTAATATGTGCTTGTTTTTATAGCTCTGTTTGTGTTATATCTTGAGTCTGGCGTACAAGTTGATTGTCAAACACTAACAGTGATATTCCTCTCTGTCTCTTTCTTTTTGCAGGCCTTGTGGATGCACTTAGATGTGTGCAATGAGTGCTGTGGCTGACATGCCTCAGTGTTTTGGATTGCTGTGCTCTGGACTCAGTAGGACAAGAGACTCCCAGCACAGAACGTCATGAGCGTAGTCATTCCAGTAGGGGTGGACACGGCCAACACCTCATACCTGGACATGGCTGCAGGCTCAGAGTGAGTCTCTCTCTTTCTGTCATGGTCCTCTCATATTGACTCATCACCTACCTTTCGTTACCTTTTGCTCGTTTTCTCGCAGCATCAGCAGAGAGAAAAGCATCTGTAGTCAGATTTTATTTTTTTTTTTCCCACCAACCGCTTCCGTTCTCTCTTTCTGCTTCTTTCTCATCAGAAACTCGCTCTGCTGCTTTTGCATCTTTAGAGAAAGAAGTGATTTTAGTGAGTTATGTAGCAGTAACGGCATGAAAATGACTTGTGCTTCACAAGGGCTTCTGAAAGCATGTTTTGCTTTTGTGGGGAAAATTGGAATGAGTGTGTAATATATATATTTGTATGCCTTTTGTTAGGGTAAAACGTGTGTATGTAGAGTATTCATTCAACATACAAAGGAGGACAACAGAAGCAATCAAAACCTAAATGTATTATATAATATATAAATCTTTTTTTTTTTTTTTTTTTTTTTTTTTTTTTAAAGAATAATTTTAATAAAATGAATATTGTTTTATTTATTAATTAATATAATTACATATAACAATAATAATAATAAGAAAAGAAAATGTATATAGAGAAAAATAATATATATAGAATGTTAAACAGAATTTTTTTATAAAATAAAATCTTTAACAAAATACAAAAGTAGTAGAGACTAGTGATTATTTTAGTTTTTATTTGTTTTTTTTTATATTTTATTAAGAAAAAAGAAAAGTGCTAGAGTTAGAGGATCAAATCAAGATGCAAGTTTTTTGTGTGTGTATATATATATATATATATATATATTTGTGTTTGATTTTTTTCTGTTATTATACACACATGCATATATATAATTTTTTTTTTTTTTATGTACTTTCTTTTCTTTTTTTTAAATAAGCCATATAAGTGAATCCGGTCCACTGTCCCCATCTGAATATGCTGAATTGCATTGAGAACGCATCTTTTTGTTTACTGTTCTGTATCTGTAGCATCAGTAAGCACGCCTTGCACTCTATAGTACTATTCATAAAATTTCTCCAGCATCCTGTTAGTCTGAGTGCAGGGAGCGCAGCTGCTAAACGTCTAATAGATGTGACCTCACGTGCCGCACAGCAGACCCCTCCCTCCCCTCTGCAGCACGCGCTTGAATGAAAGCAGTGTGTTTCTCTTTAAATGCGGAGCTCCGTCCCGTTGCCTCGTCACTCTGTGTTGCCATGGTGCTCTCCCCTGCACTGCGCAGGGCCTGTTGTCATGGCAACCGGCTGAGTGACAGCTGGGCCCTGGAGCTTTAGCCTGCTTAAGAGGCCGTGCCGCCACGCAGCTTTACGCCCGCCTGGGTGTTAGTGTCTCACGGGCGTCCTTACGCCTGTCTGCAGACGCAGATTTATTCCACAAGCTTAAGGAGAGAAAACCTGCTGCTAAAACGAGACGCGCCACACAAGGAAATAAATGTTACGTTGTTTGTGTCTGGGTGGTCCTTCGCACGGCCGGATCTCATCTGAGCGTCTCGCGCCTCTTACGTGGCTTTTTGCTTGTTCCTGACATTACTCCTCAGTCAGGGTCAGCCCACCCCGGGCCTGCGGCAGAGGTTGCCATGGTTACCAGGCATTGTGCATCATCGTGATGTCAACAGCAAGTCCGTTAAAATGCCATTGGACCCGAAACGGCTGCTGTAATCCCTCTAAACCTCTTCTAGCCCTAGATGGACACTGCTTTGAGTGATTTCATGTCCATGCATGTGATGTTGCTCTTTCAGTGCCCTATCCGTCGCCCCGCTTTCTCTCAACAGGTGTAAATGTGTGTGAATTGTGTCTGTTCCATATTAAGCTGTCTCTGGAGTGGTGGGCTATGATTAGCGCATGCATACCCATTACATTTAATTGGAGCTTCAACTACGTCACCACACACACCGTCTTCAGTCTTCTCCATCTCTCACGTGTTTTTTCTCTGTGGTTTTATTTATTTTAATGCTTTTTTGTTGGTTTGACGCAACATACAACAGCGTGATGTTATTTCAATATTAAGGCTGTTATTTATTTATGGCATTCAAGTCATTTCAATTCCTCAGAGTTATTTCACAAATCTGATACTCCACACTCCTCAACGCATCACCACCCAGTAATGTCCTATTTGTAGATTTCTATGCCATGTAAAAAATGTATGAAATGTGTATATAATATATAGTATACATATATACATAATTTTTATTTGTATTTTTTACACAATTTAAATAGTCTGTAATTAAATATTTACATTTTACAATGCCTTAAGGTTCTTGCACACTGAGCCCGAAATTTTCACACTGTGTTTTGACAGTTCAGAGCCACCATACAAGCGTATGCTCCAAGACTAACATCCTGAAGTAAGCTTTAAAACTTTCAGGATTGGCTGGACCCAATATTTCCCTTTAAGAAGAGAAATGCAGTCATCCTCAGTTTTTGTGAATTTTAACATGCATCAAACTAAAGTGTGCAAGGTTCATGATGTTAGTTTTTTTTGTTGGTTTTTTGAGAGGTTAAACTATATATTAAGGTGTCTTTTGTTGCAGTGTAATTACACATTTGAGTACTGAATAATATTGATTAACTGTATGGTTTGGGTTAGGGTTACTTGCGTTTTATTATGCGTCATTAATTCTTATTGTAGTAGTAAGTACATGTAATGTGTAACAAGGACACCTTAAAATAAAATTTTTCCTTTTGGACTTAGTGTGCAAGTACCTTTACTCTGTGTCCTGAACGGCCTCAGCGTTGATATACGACAAGCATTTTTGGACAGTATAAAAAATATTCTGTTTGCCTAGCAATAATGAAAGCAGCAATGCTCTCTCAGATCTTGAAACTTAACTTTTTAGTGAATTTATTCAGTCTTTGAATGTATTTTGAATCATTTCTGTTCACTACAATATATAACTCACTGTTACAATGCTAGAATGAGACTCTAGTGAGCTGGCAGAGAGGCCACATGCTCTTCTGATTGGCTGTGATTGATTTTGTTTTGTCTTATAGAATCGTCAAGTGTTGTGTGAGCATAAAATCTGGTATTGGGACTGGTTAGTGTATCATTTCTGCACCGACTCGTCACCAAACATTATTATTAAGACTGACTTTTAGCTGTCAGTCAATGAAAAATTGGAGAGGAGGAGGTTATTTCACAGAACAGTAACAGTTCGGTGCTCATTACCGAAGTTACGCAAATGTTCGCCAACCATTAGCAAAACAAAATGTCACAGTTTTTGTATATGTGATCAAAATAACGTTTTGATTCTGCGTTTGGGTAATCCCTTTCTTTTTTTTTTTCAATCTGTCCAACCACTCTTTGCATTCACACCTACTCGAACACCTTCTCCCGGTCTCGTTTTGACTCGCTGCCTATTTAAAGTTCTCCTCCTAACCTTGCCGAGAGAGGCAACTGCTTTTCATAAAGACACTGTAGTTTATTGTCACTGATGCTCAGGAAATCCCCCGGCTTGTCACCTGTCCCGCATTGATAATCTTATCACTAAAACCACACTGCAACGTAAAAGCATCAATAAAACCTGCTAATCATTTATCGCCTGCCTGGAAGGGCCGTTTCTCCGTAAGAGCTCTTGTTCTCATTTGACTTGTGCACACACACACACACCCAGTGAAAGGTCCGCCCCTCAGCAGTTCACACACTTTCACTTTGACAGTTGGGCTGTAAAGCGGCAACTGAATCAGGAAGTGCGAACGTGAGGTAGGGACAGACAGCACGAGGTGACTGTGACGAGAAGGCCAGCAGGTACTGTTTCTCTTCGCTTGCTGTAAGACATGATAAAGACGAATGATTAAGCGGGGAATAAAGAGGAAAGAGACACGCAATACGGAGCAGTCGCACTGCTTGTGGTGTTTTACGCTGCAGAAACCTTGATTTATGGTAGGTTTAGAAGCATTTTTCTAGTTTGTGAAGGACTACGGCGTGTGTGTGTGTGTGTGTGTGTATATATGTGCTTGTTTTTGTCGTTGAGAACAGCACATGCTTCAGATGCACGGGGTAGTAGTAATATGCAAATTCCCCCGTAACTGTTGTTTATAGGAGTGCATTGGTGTTAGGTTAAGCATGTAATCTGTTGCTATCTGTTTGACCTTGACACATTTCTTTTTTTGTGTGTGAGGGGGGGGAAAAACATTGCTGTTGTTTTTATATACCATTACAAATCTGTCTGGAACGGTCCATCTCTTCTGCCAAGGGAACTTGGCATTAAGTGTTTTTTTTGCAGCCAATTTTAAACGCTAAACACTCCTGCCATTTCTGGTTTTACTCTAAATCTCCTTCCATTCATTTCATTGGCTAATTCACTAATAACACGTGAAAGCGAGGGCTCTTTCGTAGTCCTGATAGGGTTCTGGGTTTGCAACAGACTTCATTGTGAGATTACGGAGAAGTGCGATCCTGTTATTTTTCTACAACTTTCTACAAGCTGCGTCCCGCCAGCTGAGGGCATGACAGGACACACACACACATAGCAGGTCACTACTGAGGTCTGTCGTCTTCTGTGTCATGCTAAATTATGCAACGTTGATTCGTTGAATAAACTTCTCCCAGCAAGCTTTTTTTTTTTTTATCTTCCTTTCCCTTTTGTTTCACTGCTGTCAAACCTGTTTCTTTTTTTTTTCTTTTTGTATGCCTAAAACATGCCTTGTCAGACTTGTTCCTCATTCTGGCCTCTCTTTTTTTTTTTTTTCTCCTGTGTGTGTTTGTGTATATGGAGCAGACCAGAATCTGTGGAGGCGAGCTCTGTGGTAGTTGAGAAGTCCAGCTACCCTCACCAGATTTACAGCAGCAGCTCCCACCACTCCCACGGCTACATCGGTCTGCCTTACGCCGTGAGTAACGTCCTGCCCTGCATTTATGTTGTTGCCCTGCTTATCGGCATTCTGGGGTATCTGCTTCACTACTTTCTAATGGCTCCTCCTCCAGGACCATAATTATGGGGCGCGACCCCCACCCACCCCGCCGGCGTCCCCGCCTCCCTCGGTGCTGATCCGGCCAGGCGAGGGTTTGTTTGTGTCCGGGGGCCGGCCAGGCGAGAACTTGTTTGTGCCTGGTGGGCAGGACGAGGCGTCGCGTGGCACCACGCTCAGCACCTCGGAAGACGGCAGCTACGGTGCTGACATCACACGCTGCATTTGCGGCTTCACCCATGACGATGGCTACATGATCTGCTGCGACAAGTGCAGGTGGGCCCACACATTTCCACATATTCAAACTAGGTCTGCATGTGTAATTGAAGCATTCATGGCTGAGCTTTAAAACCCTGCGAGTTGATCATCTTTCATGAGCGGGCTAAAATACCTTATATGAAGTATATTATGCCTGGTTTAATTAGTTCACCCAAAAATGAAAATTGCTCGTTCAAAGACCTTTGCTCATCTTCAGAACACAAATGAATATGTTTTTGATGAAATCTGAGAGCTTTCTAGCCCTGCATAGACAGCAAGGGTACTGAAATGTTCCCAGAAACATATTAAGGACATTGATTAAACACTCGTTTACGTTCAGGAGGAAACGCGCACATGCTGAACGTAAACAGTGCTGAGTCCTTTCTGTGTAATGTTTGTAAAAGTCACTAGTCACTGATTTCACATGGACTGTTTTAACAATGTCCATGCTCCGTTTCTGGGCCTGGGAACTTTTCAGTTGTGTTGCTGTCTATGGAGGGTTAGAAAGCTCTGAGATATTATTAAACGCATCTTAATTTTGTTTTGTAAAAGAAAACAATGTGTGTGTATATATATATATATATATATATATATATATATATATGTGTGTGTTTTCTAGGTAGTAGAGACCTGTATCTGTCAAAAATGATCTAAAAAGCCCCAGATGTGCTCTTAGGTGTAGGATAAAAATGTCCATGTTATACTTATAATGGAGCAAGGACACTTTTTAAATTCATCTGAAGTCATAGTAAATATATTTCTAATGCTAAACAAGTTTTCTGATTTTAAGTAAATAATATTCCTTTTAAATGCTGATTTGTATTATACATGTTTTCTGAAGAATAGCAATTAGTAATGATGCTGAAAGACTTAGATTACAGGAATAAATTACATTTTAAAATGTACTTAGTTTTTTTTTAATTTACATTAAAATTAAAAAGCAACCTTGATGGAAAATAAAAACTGATCACTTCCAAATTTTTAACAGTAGTAGTGTTAATATTTTTTGCTAAAAATTGTTTTATATTTTGTAAATAAAAAAGTCTATAAATGCATTAAGGTTTAAAACAGGAAGTGTTATTTTTTTTTTGTTGTTTTTTTTTGTTTAACAAAACAAAAAACATTTTGTGCAATATTTACAGCTAGTTTGTATATTGATGTTGATTGAATGTTATGGCCTTAAATGTTCAGAAATGTTATGTTAAGTTTTCAATGTTATTGCATTTGCTGAAAAAATCGTAGCTTAATCTGATCAAAAACTGCATATATTTATTTGTTGTTTTTTGTTATTTAAACGTGGCATTAATGTTTGCTGGGACAGGATCCCATTCTTTGCTTATGAGATTAGCACTTTCGACAGGGCTGGGAATTGTAGATGAAAACTGACAGTTGATTGACTGTTTGCATAGCAGGATGTGTCCGCCTCTGTTCAATTTGAGCCATATTTTAATTTAAGCCATCTCTCTTCATTCATCACTCTCTTTGTGTATTAGTGTGTGGCAGCACATAGACTGCATGGGGATCGACCGGCAGCACATTCCCGAGACCTACCTGTGTGAACGCTGTCAGCCACGCACCCTGGACCGAGAGCACGCCATCCTGCTGCAGACCAGGAAGAGAGAGAACATGTCTGGTGGGTTTTTTTTTTTCTTTTTCTTTCATGCATGCACACAAACAAACACACCTATAGGCACGTTCAACCTCTCCCAAAGAAGCAATGCCGCTACTGCTTTTTCCCACAGTTCAGCTGCAGATAAATATCTTTAGAGTGTAAAGACTTTCCTCTATAAAGGGTCAGATGAGCTTTTGTATAACATGAAATGTATATCTGACCCTCCTGTAATCTATGCTGCCAATTCTATAAGAAACTCTCCTTGCAGTGATGGCACTAATTGAAGACTGATTTCCTAAGATTGGAAATATCTGAGCTCCCTGTTTCTACTGCCACCTACTGGAGGTGCTTGGGCAGTTATAGCTGCAGCTTGAGTCAATAGTGGACAATAGTGTCTGTCCAAACCACAGTTACCTATTATTTATGTTTAAAGGGGTTATATTGTACTGTACTAGTGTTAAGGTTGTTAATGTAGCTGTACAAGCTCATGTAATGTGTGTATTGTTGCAGACGGTGACACCAGTGCTACAGAAAGCGGGGATGAGGTTCCACTAGAGTTGTACACAGCGTTTCAGCACACCCCCACCAGCATCACACTCACAACAGCACGTCTCGGCAACAAACAGACTGAGAAGAAACGAAAGAAGAGTGGAGAAAAGGAGCCCCCGGCTACAGCCAGGGCCAAGAAGGTCTGAGCCACACAACAAACCCTAATGGTGAACTGGGATCAATGTAGAATCAATTGGAGATCACTTCTGAGATTTTCCGAGTGCATCGTGAGTCAACTCTGAGCCTAGATGTTTCCAGTAGATGGCACTCTAATCTACTTTTTATCTTCTAACGCAAATGCTCATGAAGTAGAGCGTTTGTGTATTCATGTAGTTTCACTTCAGCTCACCTCACATCATGCTTTTATGACACTAGATTAATATAAACACAGCCCCTTGTAATTCGCTTCAATCTTTGCAAACTTTATGAATGATTATTTTAGGTATAAGTGTGGACTGCGGCTGATTTTGAAGCATATAGTGCCATCTGCTGTTCAAAACTAAGCTCATAATCGCTTCCGCAGGAAACGCGATGCATTCGGGAAACTCGGGATCGGTGCTGAACCATTTCTCGGTTCGCAATGCACCGATGTATTATCCCAGCTCTCTTATTGCGCCCTGTCCTGAAGCATGCAAGTCTGATTTCTGCTTGTTTTTGTCTTTCAGTCATTCCGTGAAGGCTCTAGGAAATCATCTAGAGTAAAGGTGAGCGCTCTGGGGCTGTCCAAATCAATCCCCCCCCCTCCAAATAACTCTTCATATGTGTTAGCTTATGCTGCTTGTTTTCCATCCCGTGTCCATAGGGCTCTGCTCCCGAGTGTGAGCCGACAGATCCTCCCTCTCTTTGGGAGAATAAGATGAAGTCGTGGATGGAGCGCTATGAGGAAGCCAGCAGTAACCAGTACAGTGAAGAAGTGCGGATACTGCTGAGAGTAAAAGAAGCCAGAGATGGCAAAACGCTGGCCTACAACACACACACCGCAGCCTTCAAACCACCCGTAGAGGTATTAAATACTCACATCTTTAAATTCCGCCCGAGAATATCGGCCTGTTTTACTTGCTTTTTTTTTTTACATGTATTTATTTTTCTCCCAGAGTCAAGTACAGAAGAACAAGCGCATTCTTAAGGCTGTTCGGGACCTGGCTGCCGATTCGCTCATAATTGAGTACAGGGGGAAGGTCATGCTACGACAGCAATTTGAAGCCAACGGTTACTTCTTTAAGAGGTACTTGAAAAGACACTTCGGGCTTTTGAGCATTTGTTTTGGTGTCACGTTTTTGTTTATAATGCTCTTTTGTTCGCAGGCCGTACCCTTTTGTATTGTTCTACTCGAAGTTTGACGGTTTGGAAATGTGCGTGGACGCGCGGAGCTTCGGAAACGAGGCTCGGTTCATTCGGCGCTCCTGCACTCCCAACGCTGAGGTGCGGCACGTAATCGAGGACGGCATGCTGCATTTATACATTTACTCTCTGAGGTCCATCTCCAAGGGGAGTGAGATCACCATTGGCTTCGATTATGACTACGGTAGCTGGTAAGAACACGCACTGGTGTCATTACTTCTGACATGTATAACCAATAACGATTAATCGTGCACACACGCAGGTATACATTTCAAAAATAATGTCATGCATATATTTATATTCATAGAATTTATTTCATATGAGTATTACATAAACATGATTAGTCCAGTGCTGTCAAGCGATTAATCGCGACGAGTCGCATCGAAAATAAGTTTGTTTATAGAATATATGTAGGCTACGGTGTATATTTATTATGTGTATATAAGTAAACACACATGCAGGTATGCATTTTGAAAATATCTGCATGTGTATATATTTATATTACATATAAATATTATTGCTATCAAACGATTAATCGCATCCAAAGTAAACGTCTTTCTGTATTTCTATTAATATCAACACATGCATGTATAGATTTAAGAATGTCTATAAATATATATATATATATATTTTATATGGAATATAATAATATAAATTTATAACTGTATATACATTTAAATATTTCAAAAATATATACTGAAATTGTAATTGGTCAGCTCAACTTCTCCTGTTTCTCATCTTGTTTGGTAGTAAATATAAGGTGGACTGTGCGTGTGTGAAAGGCAATCAGGAATGCCCTGTGCTCAAGCATAACTTGGAACCCACGGAGAATCTGGGCTCTAGCACACGGCGGCGCGGCCGCAAGGACAAAGAACCGTCACGGGACGAAAGCGGACAGAACCAGAACCTCACGATGGACTGTGACGGGTCCAAGGGCAAATCGCTCAATGACCCTAAGCAGAGAAAACTCTCTCCTCTCCGGCTCTCCATTTCTAACAATCAGGTATGATAGACACGGTAATGTCTCGTATTCACCCACTTAAGTACCATCTCGCCTCACACACCTGTCTTCATCCATAAAAGGAAGTTGCTGATAAATACTTCAAGGAATGGTTTTCCGCAAAGACTAAGTAGCTTTTTTCAAAATTCTGGGTAAAGCAGTCCCTCCATCTATCAAGGTCGAAAAACCCTTTGTTTGCATGTAAATACGATCCATGTGTCTTAATCTGTGCATGAATCTTTCTCCGTTGGATATTTTCAGTCATTCTAATAATCTGTTTACTCATCCACATTTCCTCCCTGGCCCTAATTACAGCGCCTGATCACCAGAAAACATATTTCCGCATTATTTTGCTCATACGTTCCTGTATTTCATTGGTGGCCGGTGGCAGAACATTAAGTCTCGCTTGTTTGGCACCCTCATTCACTAGGGGGACTCTATGTTGGGGGGGTATAATTAAATACGTTGGGTGACTTTTCAGGACACTTTATAATCTAAAATTACATTTATTTACAACTTATTTAATATTTTCTGAAAACCTTCTTTAAGATAAGCACCTGCAATTCCGGTCAAATTAAAGATCTGTTTGTGAATTGGCACTTTTTAATGCAAGCATCATTAATGAAATGATGATTTGTGTTTAATAAAAAAAAAAGCTGATTAGTGAAATTAAAGAATGATTTCATATAAAAAAAATTGAATGATTGTGTCTCTAACTGACCTGCTTAGCTAAAAACACTTCTTTTACTGGTACAGTAGTGCAAGATTTGTAGATTAGCTGTATTTAATAGTACACTTTGCAGAAACGTTTACAGTTTGTTTTTAATATTACGTCAGGAGCTCTAGTGGTCCTACTTAAAAAAAATAATAATAATAATAAAAAAAAAAAAAGAACAGACACTTTCTGATCAGTGACAGAAATTAACCTTCCCATTGATATTTGTTTGATTATATTCTAAATATAATCTAAAATGTAAGTCACTTAATATTATCTTTTTGCATAAAATAAAAATATATAAATATATATAAAACTGTTAAATAAATTAAGTTTCACATTTGCAAACTTGCTCTCCTCGCGATCTCAGAAACTTACGTTTTAATAGTTCTCTACATCATACACTTAATCTATTAGTTACATTGTCTCTAGACTTTGTTTGTTACCATGAATGACAAACACTGCAGATCTTCTCCTGCAGCGATAGAGAAGCATTTCTATTGACTGTAGTCTACAGGTTTTATGATAAACATAAACACGGCGCTAAATTAATGTGCAGAACTGGGACAAAGAGTATAGAAGCTTCTAAACTCTTTGCTGGGATTGTTTTCTTTTGAATGGATCACAAATAGAAAGCCTAACCACTTGAAAAAGAAACGTCGCCCCCCTCCAAATTCACTCCCAGAACTCCGTCCCCCTGCGTCCCCTCCCATTTCCAGCCCTGTATATATATATATCAGGACATCCCAGGAAGTGTTGTCAGCAATTCTGGCACAGTTAGATCAGAGGAAATCCACTCCGATTTCATTTTAGCAGTTGTACTGATGCACAGATTCTCATAAGTACAATCTGGTCTGTCTGTGACCCAAGATCTCAGCCCCCGAATCGACACCTCTCTCTCCCTTTCTAATGCTCCTCTCCTGGTCTGTAGCCAGGCGATGATAAAGGCCCTCTCCCCCTCTTGCAGGATCCTGAGTTAATAGAGGATCTAGAAGAGAAAACCTCCGTTAGCAATGAAGTAGAGATGGAGTCAGAGGAGCAGATTGCAGAAAGGAGGAGGAAGATGGTAAGTGCGTCCAGGGGAAACGACCACTTTGGCAATCACGGTCGCCATGGAAACGCTACTGCCCCGCCCTCACCCCCCCTTGTCTTATCCCCCCCCTCCTCGTTCTGCCTCCTGGTGTGTGTGGTGATTTGGGCAGCTCCCAGAATGCTCCACCATTCCTTTCTTCCCCCTCCACCCCCTCTGAACCTCCCGCTAATTTCGCTGCTGCCGCCACCGCTTCTCTGTTCCTGTCGCTGCGTAGTTTAACCTCCTGAAGGGTAGCGCGAGGGCACTCATCCTTGTTGCTTTTTTTTTTGTCTTTTTCATACTTCATCTTTTATGGAGCCTCTTTGGTTCTCCATGAGGGAATGTTAAGAACTGGACTGAGTGTTTCATCTGCAGTCATTTCTCTCCTCTGTGTCATGACTAAATGTCAAGACCACGTCAGTAGAGAGAGATCGTGCTTAAATGATACAACCTGCTATTAACATGGGACTCGATGTCTAAAAGCCTTATCCATTGTAAAGCACTTTTCCAACCATTCACGTCCAATCAGGCAACTTTTTATATTCGGGTGTAAATTACTCAGTCAGACTCTTGACTAATTAAAAAACTTCGCAATGATCGTCACACAGAATTGTTTTGAAAAATGAAACTTGATTTTAACCCTAATAATGCTGTGTGGTTGTGTTAGGACTTTGGCTATTGGTTCCGCAGTAGCTTGAAATCAACCTTAGAGAGTATAGTAGCTCTCTCACTTAACATGTGCATGTTTTATGTGAATGTTTTGGTGTGGCCATTATTACTGTGTGTGGTGCTTTTATTTATTTTATTTTATTTTTTTGTTTGCTTGCCAAGGCAAATGGAAAAAATGTGTGGAAAAACAGGCTCTGAACCCATTGCACTTCCAAAATTTTCCTCAATAAACATTGTGAACGGGAATGTTCAGGAAAATAAAACGACAAATCCTAAAAATGACTTACTATTAACAGTACAGAAAAAGCTAACAGCAGCTGTAAGCGGTGTGGTTTTATCTGGATAAATTAATCCGATATCAGACTTTGGGGCATTTGTTAGTGGTGCTTTCTGCGACGAGACAGGCAGACGTTTTCTAATTCCCTTTCAGTCTTATTTGAATTAACTAAAACGCTTTTGCAACGTAATGGTATTGGTGCTTGGTCTGGAGATTTAAGAATCTCCTGGAATTGACCCCCAACTTAAGCTTTTCAGTGACGTAAACAATACTTAGATGCTACATGCTCTTAAAAGTGCAGTGTGTTGTATTTAGAATGATCTATTGACAAAATTGCAACAAAATATACATCTAGAAAAATCCTAAAATAATCATAAACGCTTTTGTATTTAAAAAAAAAAAAGTTTGAGGGGGAAAGTTTGTTTCAGTAGCTCGACAGAATATATATAGCAGCAGACGCTTCCCATAGAAACCACTTTTCCCCCATCAGTGCCCCATTTATTTTTTATGCGTTTAGTTATTTCAGTGCCAAGACTGGAGCTTTGTCAAAACTGGCAGCTTTACGGTGAAATATGTCAATTAATCGCACGGTATGCCCATACTGAAGCTCTAAACCCCAACCGCACTACCCATACAGCAAGGGCTAGGCTGATTCGTATGAGTGTGTGCATGGGGGTGTGAACGAATTAGAGGCCTGTGTGTGTTTAAACCCTGATGGTTGTCTCTTTCGGCACCATTCAGGGCAGCCCGGCAGAGGAGTCCCATCGTCACGGCGCAGGGGCTTCCTGCTGCAGAGCTCTGAGAAACAAGGAGGTAAACCTAGCCCTTCATATCCTGAACGACCCCCAACCCAACCCACCCCCCCACCCCACCTGTTACTGTACAGGAGAACCCACACACTAACCCCACTGTCCTGTGCTCACTGACCCCATGCTGAGACTGAAGTCCAGGCATGCAACCCTCAGTCGCTCAACATGGCCCACCTCAAGACACCCTTGTGTGGTATTTGTTGCCTTTATTTTTTGGTAGAACAAGAGAGAGTACAGAAACTCTCACACACATACATGCCGCCTCTCAGACCTTGGGGGTGTCTTATGTTTCCTCTTGACTAGAAGAGAAGTGTCCCATTTCTCTCTTTTCCCGCCTTTGCTGCTGGCTATGGCCTGCTGATTGCGCTAAGTAGCTAGCTGGGTTGCCAACTGTTAGCTGCAAAAGAGACTCAACCTTTCTCTGTTGTCTTCTTTGCTGCTTTCTGTCTGTCTATCATTCATATAGACACGTGAAGAGAGGAAGATGGAGGCCATTCTGCAGGCATTTGCTCGTATGGAGAAAAGAGAAAAGAGGAGGGAGCAAGCGTTGGAAAGGATCGGCACCAAAGGGGAAGTTGGTGGACGCAGCGACATTAAGGAAGAGCCTCCTGCTACGCCAGAGGCAGAATCTCCTTCCACGTTACAGGTGTGTAACCTTCAATGTACATGCGCATTCGGCACTAAATCAGTAGTGCGTTTATTATGTGCAACTGATTCTGATTCGCTTGAAATGAGTCGCAGACAAAATAAATAGTTACTGATTGTAAGTAAAATGTGAAATGTTAATGTTACATGCGTTTATTATGTGAATACACACAGGCAGCATATATTTAGAAATATGTATAATTCTAAATCACTTTTTTCTTAACACATGCATGCATGCGTATACTTTTTTATATATACATAAATATATGCAGTACACACATTTATTATGTAAACAAAACCTTGTATTTTGGTTGCAATTAATGACAGAACTTTATTATGCATATACATAAATGCACACATGCATGTATATATTTAAGAAATATGTATATGTATATCTAATTGTACATATTTCCTAAATATAAATCTAATAATATAAAATATAAATGCATAATTAAAACAAAAACGTTGGTAAACATTAGAAAAGGTAACGCTTAACAATTAACTACAGCTTCTCCCTCAATAAATTAATAATTTGCTGCTTGTTAGTAGTTGTTAAATTTAGGTATTGGGTAGAATAAGGGGTTTAGAATAAGGTCGTGTAGAATAAGGCATTAATGTGTTCTTAATTAGCATTAATAAATGGCTGTCATTCTAGTAATATGCATGCTAATAAGCAATGATAGGTGTGTAATTGAAAAATACTAATGTATTGTTCATTGTTTGGACCCTTAGCCCATGTTGGAGTTGGTGAAGGAGGAGCCTTGTCTGAAGCCAGCAAAGGTGAGCCGTAACAAACAGAGAAAAAGCTTCTCGCGGAACCGAACGCACATCGGACAGCAGAGGCGGCGAGCGCGAACGGTCAGCACCTGCTCCGACTTGCCACCCAGTTCTCCCGGTGACACATTAGAGCCTTTAACAACAGAGACTAATGATGGAGAGACTCCATTGGCCCCTGAGGCCGACGCTCCGCCGACACATGCCCCTGAGGCCAGCCCGCCCCACAGCGGCTCTCCCGCCCCAACTTGCCGCAGTGGACAGAAGTACCCCAAAACTAAAAAGGTAAAAAGCTTCACCCATACAGTGCATTACACGGCAATTTACTGTGCATTTTTCCAACTTGCATGTTTGTTTTTCCACCAGCACTTAGTGAGCGAGTGGATGGGTGTTGACAAACTGGAACGGGTTGCTTCGAGGACTCCGGAGCCTCCCCCTGAGAGGCCTTTGCGGATCAGTAGTGATCCTGAGGTCTTGGCCACACAGTTGAACTCTCTACCGGGCATGGCCTGCAGTTCACACGTCTACAGCACACCCAAACACTACGTCCGCTTCTCGTCTCCTTTTCTGGCTAACCGTAGCCCCAGCACTCTGGGAGTTCCCACGGGGCGGCGACGCTCGAGAGAATTGCCTGAGACACCAACTACCACTGGGTCCTGCAAGAAGGTAAAAATTGCTGACTTACTGGTTTTCTGCCAGTACTGCAGTATAAAAAAAAATCCCACAAGTTTCAGTTCTCAACTGTTCATATTTAGGCTAAGAAGTTTCTGGTCTAACTCTATTCTTTTGCTTAGCGCTGGCTAAAGCAAGCTTTGGAAGAGGAGGGCTCCACCAGCCCAGGTGGAGGACGCCCTTCTCTGCTGATGCCTAGTGAGAGCCCTCTCAGCCCCTCTATAAACGGCGAGTCCTACAGCCCTCTACCCCTCAACGGCAGTTGCTCACTACCAGGTGGGTCAGCCGTCCATGTCTTGCTCCAGATCAATAACTTCAAGCTTGTCTAAAGCTGTGCTTAATCTTACTTGGTCCATGTGCTTGCAGAGTTGCCTACTCCGTTGAAGAAAAGGCGCTTATGTTCACTCGATCCTTGTATGTCCGAGACTTCCACCCCATACGGGTCTCCTTGTGCTACCCCGACCCGAACAGAGTCGATAGAAGCACCGGGCACGCCCCTGCTGCTTGCCACGCCTCCTCGTTCACGGGCAGAGGAACCCAGTACTGAGCCTTCAACACCATTGCAGATTCCCAGCCTCCCTCTGCCACAAGAGGTAAGATTGTTGCCATAGACGTGCCTGATATTTCGACAGTTAAATTTAATAAAAATGTTGTTTAAGTGCTGTAAAATGTATTAATATTGATAAATTAATTTTATATATATATATATATATATACATTCGATTTAACATATATGACCTTGTACCAAAGAACCAGTCAGAATTTTTTTTTTTTTTTTATTGTGTATGTAATCTGAAATTTTGAATAAATAAGCTTTAATGTATGGTTTGTTAGAATAAGATCATATTTGACTGAGATTTAGAAATATGGCATCTGAGGGGGCAAAATCTAAATATTGAGAAAATCTTCTTTAAAGTTCAAATTAATACTTTACTTATGCATATTATTAATATGATATATTTTGACCCATACAATGTATTGTTAGCTATTGCTACAAACATACCCATGCTACTTATAACTCTGTTGTTCTGACACTAGAGGGCACTAACACATTTGCTATTGACCAAACTTGGTGATTTGGTGCATTATTTTGGTTAAAGACAGCAAAATGATCATGACACATCTTTGCAAATTCACAGAGCGAGTCATCTATGGACAGCTCTCCGGATGGAAGCCGGAGGCCCAGTACACAAGACGTGAGTTCACTATTTAAACATCCTGTACCTACTACAGAGGAGTTTTTCCTGCATTAGCACATCTAACACGCCTTGCTGTCTTTTGTCAGGTTGAGCGACCTCCTTCGCTGTTGGCATCTCCCAGCGTGAAACCTGCAGGCTCTGATACTGCTCCACAGGAATCTACAAAATCTGTGGGGTCTCTGAGTCCTCAGCCCTCCCATGCTGAGCCCCAGGACGTGGCAGTAGATGAAGTCATGGAGGTTGACGGTGGTGTTTCAGAAGCTGCCTCAGCACCGGAGACACCGGCCTCCTCTTACCCTCCCTGGATGAAGAGTCCAGACCGAGGAGGCCTCTCGTTTTCCCCAGTGAACTCTAATCTGAGAGACCTCACCCCTTCTCACACCTTGGAGATGGGGGCATACAGGCCGGATTCAACCTCTGCTGGCCCCTTCAGTGAGGCGGCGCCCTTTTATTCCTGCAGTGAGGAGAGCAGTGGCGTGACATTTACTCGCTCGTTGAGTGGTGATGGCACAGGGGAGGGAAGTGCTGCCAAGAACCCACAGAAGAAAAAGGTCTGTTAAAGCATCTGGCAGATGTAGAAATGCTACATTTTCTTGTTAAAGGTGCAGTATGTAAGCTTGACAGCTAGTGGTTGAAATGGGTACTGCAAAAACAAAGGCATTTTGCACCAGAATGGATATTTCATAGTGGAATTACTGACTATAGCATTATATTTCAGAGAAATGGCTATGTGAACATTGCATGATTCCTTGACAGTAATATGCTGTGTTTTTACACAAATGGAAATGGGCAGGATACAGATTAAAGGTGCACAGCAGTTCCTGCCTGGTATCTGCCCGAAACGCCCATTTAAGAGTAGTTTTACTGGCTATAGCATTATTATTATAATTATTTTTTTTTTAGCCAAACTGTTTCTTAAATATCTACAAGCATACCATGTTATTTTTTTGCCTTTAGACGAGTCAAAAACTTACATACAGCACCTTGAAATTCATTGCCTGCTAAACTGAAATAGCTGGAATAAATTGAATAAAAAAAGACGCGTTCCGTTTATTTAAATTGTTGGCTGACGTCTTGTGTTTGTGTTGTTAGGTGTCTCTTCTGGAGTACAGGAAACGTCAGCGTGAGGCACGGCGAAGTGGTTCCAAGGGAGAGTGTTGCTCCCCTGTGTCCACAGCACCACCAGTAGATGTTTTCCCTGTCGCAGTAGAAGTGGCCCCTGAGCCTCCTGTTCTCCCAGCAACACCAACCCCTAGGACCCCTCAGCAGAGCGAGGAGCCAGACGGGCCACCTCAGGGGGAGAGAGATGGAGAAGGGCAGTGGTACGTCCCTAAAGTATATTCGCTTCCATGAGAATGAACTGGTCACACATCTTATAGTTTGTTTTAAAGGTTTGGATTAAAACTCTTATCAAGTATCAGGTGGCTTATATCTGTGGATATAGTTGGATGGATAGGTCGGCCTACGGAGTTTTGAAAACTACGTATTTAAAACAATATTTAAGCAATTCTCTTATTATTTACAGGACATCTTCAACATCAGTAGAGCAGGCCAGGGAGCGAAGCTACCACAGGGCCTTGTTGTTGAGTGACCATCGCAAGGATGCAGGTACAACAACCCTGCAAACATCAGGGAATTTTGGATTGTGATTTCCATGTTTTTTGTGATATTTGTTAAAACCCATGAATTGGTACAAGTCACTAGTTAAACAATGAAACGGCTAATCAAGGTAATAGGCCAGGTGTGCTGGAGCAGTAGATTGGAGCCCATGTTGTTAGCCCAAATAACTGGAGAAATCACGGAAATGCATTGATTAAAAAGGTGTCAGAACCTTGGTAAGATCTACTTGCTTTGTCCCGTTTTCAGACAGTGGAGAGTCAGAGGGTGGCGACTCCCAGATTAAGGAATGTCCTTCTCCCAAGACCTGCAAGAGTCCCTCGACGCATGCAGTAAGAGAACCTTCCCTCAATGTAATATTCCGTCTCGCCGACATGAGCTTTCTCATCATCATAAACCATTTCTCTTTACAGCCTTGTTCTCCAGCACCCCAGACTGTGCCTCGACCATCCAAGGAGGAAGATGGTGAAGCACAGCCTCGTGGTCCGCCTCAGCCTCAGCCACTGTCCGTCCAGCCGTCCAGCAGCAAGACTTCGAGCTCCAAACCAGCCGCTCCGACACCCAGCAAGCTTCACTGCTCCTCGCAGAGTCACTACGCCGGACCGTCGCTCCTGCACTCTCCCAAAGCGCAACCCCAAGGTTCACCTTACCGTGGCCAGCGAGCCTTCCTGACAGCTCAGCCTCAGAACCAGCCTCAACCGCAGGCTACGTCCGGCCCGGCCACTTTCCCTCAGTATAACCCCCAAAACGCCCCGCCACCACCGCCCCCTCCACCCCCAGCTCCACCCACCTCGGCTTCCTACTTCCCCGCTCAGCCCACCACTGCAGCTGCGCCGTTTCCTGCGTTCAAGCCTGCGTCACCCTTTCCTCCCGGTTCCCAACCTCTCCTGCAGACTCACCACGCGTTGCATTACCAGAGCAGCGCCACCCCACCCCCACCACCCCCTCCTCCACCTCCCCACCCGCAACCCGGTCCCACCTTGCTGCATGTCAATCTGCAACCTCCTTCGATGCAGCAGCATCAACTTCTGCTGAGCTCTGCCCCGCCCCCACCTCCCCCTCCGCCACCTCAGGGACAGAGTTCCCAGCAGCCTCCACCCAATAGCGGCACTCTCCTGTCAATCAAACAAGGACCACACCTGCCCCTTCCGCCCCCTCCCTCCAGCACTGCACCACACCCGTTCCAGAACATGGGTGGCTTTCAAACCGCTCTACTTCACCAGTCAGCACCAGCCAACCCCTCAGTAACCCCACCCACTTATCAACAAACTGTATTACCCCCGCCTCCTCCACCACCTCCCCAACAAACTCCTCCCACACAGACCCCACCCAATCCAAACGTCTCGCAGATCGCCGGCGGTAACCGAGGACCTACCCCTTCCTCCACCCCCTTTCACAGCACCGGCTACTTGGGCACAGGATGGCACTGACCACACCCACTTAACCCCCCCCACCCACCCCACCCCAGACAAACTCACTCAGAGAGGGGCGGAGCTACATCGTGTAACATAGGCAACACAGCACCACTGTAAATATTTTCTATGTACCTTTTCACAAAGGCTAATGGAAACCAGTGGGGGGTGAGAATACGTTTAAAAAAATAGAAAAGAAAAGAAAAGAAAAAAACGATAACTGTAAAAGCAGACTTTGTTTAAAAGATGATGGTTAATGAACCCTGGTGCTCATCACTTACCCAGAATCCCCCACACCTCTCTCCTTCCCATAATCTTGTACTGCCATCCTGTCTTTTCTAGACGTCTTTTTTTTATTTTTAATGTTTTTTATTCATTTTAATCGCCCTCTTCCCGTTGACTCCTCCCTCTATCCTCCCAGTGCAGTGCAATGCAATGGGACATTCCAGTTTGCTCCTCACCTCTTTTTCCCTCCTGTTCTTCATTCATCTGTTACTTGTTTTATCTAGTGGCTCATTATATAGCAAAAAGGTTTTGTATAGAGAAAACAATTACAGAATTATTATTTTTTTTATTCCTCCATGTAACAAAAATATCTGTGCACCGCTGCAGAAATTCAGAGGAGACCTTTCTGATAGGCCGCTTCACTGCCCCAGGAGACTGCACTTGTGTGAATGAGCGAGTCTGTGTGCTTGAGTGTCTGTTTTTAAGCGGAAGGGAGCGTGTATGCTTGCGTGCCGCCCGCATCCGTGCGCATATTTGAAGTGCGCATGAGAAACGGTAGGCAAATACGGCACAGACAGATGCGTGCTGTTCTCTGTGGCAGCTTTAGAAAGAGAGGTCCTTCCTGTAGGGGGTAAGCGGTTTATTTTTGAATATCAATGGTTATTTGTAGAAAGTGTAATTTAATGTATAGGTGGTTACTCCAGCTTTCTCCAGAAACAGTTGTAAATATTGGCTTCTTTTCTTTTCTATGCTTGTACAATTCGCTCCCATCCCCATTTTGGAATATGGTTGTAAATACAAGCGCTCTTGACAAAAACGCTGAATGTTTCTGTGACTGTAGCACTATTTTTATTTCTTCCTCTCTGGTTTATTATTTTTTACTGTTTGTGTGTGAGTGTATGTGTGTGTGAAGGACAGAGACTCACAGACACAGCACTGGTTGGCTATTTTCATGGTTCATTATAATAAATCACTGTAATGACAGTTTTATACCAAACAAATGTCTGGTGTTTTACTGGGACGGGAAAGTGGGCGGTTTTTGACGTTTGCATGTTCCTAATGCGAGTTTTTCCTGTCACTGTGAAGGTCGTTGTGTGAAGAGGTGCTGCAGCGACGTTTTGAAGAGACTGCTGTCGCTGAGAGCTTTCTTGAGGTTGTCATTTGAAAATATAAACCTAGTCGTTTTACTTGTACATGCTTGAAAGAAACTGTTTTTCTTAGATTGAACAGAGCGATGGAAAAGAGGTTGAATGCAGACTTGAGAAGCCCAGTCGGAATGAAGAAAGAAATTACGTGACCAATCAACATCAAGCCAGAGGTTATAATCAACTGGAACGAAGGTAGAAAGGTTATGAAGAAAAGATGAGCATAATAGATGTAGTTAGCTATAACCACCAATGTTTGTACGTTCCTCCATTGGCGCTTTTCCACTGCATAGTACGGCACGGTGCAGTAGAGCTCACTTTTTGGGGGTTTTCCACTGGGAACAGTACCTGGTACCTGGTACCACCTCAGCCGAGGTTCCAAGCGAGCCGAAGCGTTACCAAAACGTGACGTGTAAACTCTGCTGGTCACTGATTTGCCAAAGAAAATCGTCATTGCTGAGACTCAACAGACCCGCTAGATTTAAATCTGCACAGCCAGCGAAGGATCAGACACAACTTTTTTGTTCTTGAAACAAACTCCTTTGTCTTGCTGTTAAATTGTTGTGTGTTTGTTTACGACGTGAATAATCCCGCTCACTCTAAAGCGGTACTAAACTGCAGTAGAAGCGCGAACTGAGCCGTGCCGAGCCAAGTTGTACCACGCAGTGGAAAAGCGCCTAATAACATATCATGCGCTACTTTTGCAGTGTTGGCGAGGTCAGTATTACCTAGTCCAGCCCTGCTCCTGGGCGGCAGATTTTGGTCACAACCTGCCAAAAGCACAGTTGTCCAGAAGTTTCTAGCAATCCAGAAGAACTTGTTTGGTTGGTTCAGGTGTGTTTAAGCGAATCTCTACAGGACATTGGCTCTCCAGGAGCAAGACTGGACACCGCTGGACAACAACACTCAGAATGAAATATCTTTACTATAGTCTGTAGAGGTAAAATCTTTATTCGTTAATGTGGGTGAACTGTCTTTAATGAACTTTTATAGCGAATACATTTTAATGGTGTATTTACAGCATTTTCTACATACAACATCATCTGACAAGACAGACACCCAATAAATTAAGCAAACCTTTTTTTTTTTTTTTTTATCTTTCCATTCAGAACTTCGTCCAGCATTGTCCAAACTCTTCAGCTGTCTTAAGAAGGGAGGGAGTGGCACTAGGTACACAGTGAGGTCATTTCCTGTGGTCTTTTGTGTTTTGAACCACATCCTCCATGCCATCTTCTCTGTTTGATTGGCGATCTTAGGCTGTTCGTTTATCTTGGTGGGACAGAATGATTATACCAAGAGTACAAAACGGTACCAGCTGAGAACATCATGGCACATATAACTATACAGCACCAACACTGCCGAGAAGTAAATATCCAATTAGAGACATACAGAAATTCAACATATACACTCAATACATAATACTTAAAACACTTTCCTACTTCTGTATATACTTGGCTTGTGCACAATTACTAATGGCAGAGAAGTCCGCCCCTAATTTTGACACTTATTTTTTTAAAATATATTAACAGTGAGCTCTCGACTTCTGTTTACATACCCCTTTTAAACCACGTTGGATAGTGTGAAGTTATTGTACATTTTGAAACCCGATAAATGATCACTTGTTTGGAAATTGGTTCTCAGGTAAGTGGTCAAGAGTCAGTGTCCCATTTTGCCGCTTGTGTGTGTGTGTGTGTGTGTGTGTGTGATAGAGAAATAAAAACAGGCCGGAAATGTCTTTGCCGTGCAGCTCTGTGCTGTTGTGTACATCCCAGAATTCAAGCCTGTAAATATTTCCTTCTATATTAGAATCCAGTCAGTGTTTTGCAGTAATTCATAAATCCCAAAATATTACAATTTTTATAATGCAGGCTTTTATAAGAGGACACATGTAAAAGTTTTTATTATTATTATTATTATTATTATTATTATCATTAATCCAAGTCATAGTTACTTCTAAACGGTGCATTAGCTGCCCTATCATGTTAGTAGCCACAGAACACGGTAAATCAAACTAGGGTAGGGATTTGTTGAGAAGCAATTCCAGGGAGTGAAGTGCAAAGAAGGGATATGGACAGAAAAGCAGTGAGTTCCCAACTCCATTCACCCCGTTTGCATCCTTAGCTTTAACGTTTTTTCAAACTGCTGCAGTCAGGCTTCCTGCCCTCAGGATGATGGGTAAAGCTGGATTGTGATTTCACATAATGATTTTCCTTGAACGAGACAGAAACACCTGAAAACAGATTAAAGCTATGTTTTATTATAAATTCACAGCATAATGAGAAATGTACATATAGGGAAGATAAACATAAAAGGCCCCTATTGTGTATTTTTGAATTTGATGCAGTTTGTAACACAACTCTAAGTTAATGAAAATACCTAAAAATAAATCTAAAAGTGCACCTTGTATAAAGTTATCATCTCTCAAAAGAAAAAGACGACTCTGAATCGTTAAAACGAGTCATTTTAAAAACGAATCCCAAGCCGTTGGTGTCCAAATGAAATATTCGCGCATTTCCCGCTCATTTTGTTCCTTTAGCGTTGATCTGAATGAAAATGTTTATTCATTCTTTACACTAGGTGCCGCTTTTAGAGCGTTAAAAGGCTCACAAACACAGAGGGGCTTGCAAAAATGATCGTTTGGAGTCGTTGGAGAAAAAAAAAAGGTAAAAATAAATAAGAAAATGAAAGTGTTCATTGACCTTGCATATCAACCTGTTGTTGGGGACTAACTAATGACCCTTTCATAATCCACGTGCACTTTTAAGAGTCAATCTCATGTCATTCCTAATATTACTTTACACAAAATAAGGCTTTTTGAAGAATTTTGTCAACAAGGCCTAAGAAACGTTGGACCAACTAACGACGTCTTCAGAAGAAAAGCCATTAGCAAACACTTAAAAAGCAGTTGAAAATTTACATTTGAGGTCCAGCTGTGTGTAATTTCTAATAAATAATGTTTTCTAGATTAAAAACATTTGAAATAATCATAAACCCTAATCTATATTAAATATTGAGTATGTGTGAACCTACAAAAATACTGTATCAAGCTATTTGGTGTTATTTTTGAAGTAAAGACTCACACAACTCACCTGAGTGTATCTGACATCTATGCATTTCCACTCTCTGTTGAGGAAAAAAAAGGAGAAAACACTATAAAAAAAAAAAACTGGCATCTTAAATGTATACAGCAGTTTTCAAACGCAGCACGCCAAGCTGGGATAAACCTAACCAATAATTTCCACTAGATGGCACTAACGCCATCATTTACTGTCGAAATATGACATCAATTCTGTTTCTGCAGGAGTAGGTGAATTCTCATTCATCCTCATACGAACACCTTTAATCACCCTTTGCGTTGTGCAACTCATCACTTTCATATAAAACCTTAACACACCTATAAATGGCCCTTCATTACCATTATATAAAATAATAGCCTACTTAGTCTTATGGTCCAGGACTTTCCGGAAGTGTAGTTCTTTCATTTAACTTCATTACATGAAGCATTTTATAGTCCATATCCATAAAGCGTGCTTTGCTCCAGTGGTGCTGTTCAGCGTAGCATGGGTTCCAGCTGATGCTGTGCCTGTGATTAATATGGACAGGCTGACAGCAAGCTGTGTAAACAGTCATTAGTAATTCATGGCTGGGTCCAGAACCCCAGGCTTCAATTAACCCCGGTCCATGGTAAATTCTACCTTTCTATCTTTCTTCACTTGATCTTTTCCTCTTCTCATATGCCATTTCTTTTCACAGCCCTATCATCTGATTCTTTCCTTAATGACCACTGCTCTGCCTTATTTTCTCAAGCTGGTGTGTCCTCGCTCGCCTCTGGCTGGCTGGCTCTGTCTAGTAATGAATGAATTGGACCGAATGGCACAACAGCTGCGCATTGAAAACTGATGCGTTACAACATTTATGGAGAGAAATGGAGAATCCAGTTCTTCATTTTCATTTATGTAAATTATGCATTTTGTGATTATAATTAAACCATATAACGTGCATCAGAAATGCACACAATTACCCAAACCATTTCTTCATTCATTCAGTTTGATTATACACTCCTTGTTCATTTCAACTCTTTCTTTTTTTGTAATACTTCAAAACGTAATGGAAATCCTTGTTCAGGGATAGTTTCACCCTCATGTCGTTCAAAACCTGACCTATGCTATTCTTCAGAACACAAATTAAGATATTTCTGATGAAAGCTTTCGGACCCTGCATAGACAGCAATGCAACTGTACACCTAAAATGCTGTTTCTAAAAAAAACAGACCAAATATATATAAACAAATATTTGTCCTATACTAATGACACATTCCCTCCCCTTACAACTGAACAATAGCAAATATCAGATCACCAAGTAGTATTGTTTTGTTTTGAACAATATATGAAGTGTGTGTATGAACCTCTTTTTGTCCAACACTCTTGCATAAATAAAGGCTCAAGTTGACAGAGGTTGATCTGCATTCTCCCATGGTAAGACGTGACATTTAAACATGGAGTAACAGACAAAATACTATTATTCTTACTGTCTCCCAGCAGCTCCTCGGACATGAGTCCATCCTGCCTGTTGCCCAGCACAAAAGCCAGGAAAGAGAGAATAAGGGCGTCCAAGATGCCCATAATGGCCAGGATGTACGCCCAGCGCACTGAGCATGCTCCGATGGTGTATTTGTCCGTCCCTTCTCCGCACATCCTCTTCACCTCATCAGCATCCCAGCCATCAGGATATATCATACAGCCCAACACCAGACACGTACCTATGAGAGAAGGTAGGCATTGTGAGTCGTCCAGGTAATAGAAGGTCTACGGATTTAATCAACAGCAGAATGCATTTCTGTTCTCAAGCGATATGATAGATGGCAGTTGTAAAGCGTAAGCTGGGGAACAAAATCAGCTCCAATGAAAGAAGTCATGGCAGTTTCTTTTGTTCGCTTATAAGGTGTCTGACAGCTGAGATGAATGTGGAGAGAGGTACCAGCAATGCCGAACGAGCCCCCAATTTATATTCACATGCATACCAACAAAGCTCACTACTGAAAGCTGCTATGAGTAATTTTTCTGAGCAAAATGTGAGCCACAATGGATTTGCAGTTGCTTGCTTAGATGTCCTGGTGGTTTCTACTGGCCATAGTAAAAAAAAAAATCCAATCATTTTCTGGTCCTTAGATTTGCAAATTTAGAGGCTGCTATAAATATAAGTCTGACAGCTTGTTCAACATTGCTCAAGAAGTTCTACCTTAAACTCATAGGACTGGTGGAGCCTGAAATGTGTAACGATAGCAATTCAAAACGTCGTCTTTATCTGAACCATCTATCTCATGTCTTGGAGGCTCTAGTAATGTTGAATCAGGTGTGTATTATTAGGAAAAGGTCAAAAATGTCTATTATTTATGTGCCACCAGGAACAGAACTGAGAAACACTCAACACTCATCTATCTAGTTTGTGACGGCTCTACACAACGAGCAATAGATCTGATCTCAGATCAGTAGCGCCGACATCATCGCTGATGAATTGAGACCGGAAAACTGCATGTTTCAGGAGTATCAGGAAGACTTTGTGCTGAGAATGGTGAATACTGCACGTGCCAGTTTTGATTCATCCATAGTGTTCTGCAGATGCAATCAGTTACACAAGTGGAAATAATTTATTAAAAAATTAGAAATGTTACGGTAGTAGGTTTTCTGAAGTACCGGTACCGGTACCGAAAGGTGCACAGGAGGAAATACATCGAACCTTATAAAACACCTCAAACATTGCAGTTTGCTGAGTTAATCGTTACTGTGTGTTCACACCGCCGCCGCCCTGCCAATGACGCTGTACAGAGATTTTAACAAGTAGATTAAAACAAGCTTGTGCGGACTGACCACACGGAGGGTATAAGTTAACCTCGTGAAATATATTGATTGTGAAAGTAAGA
>JAUMHI010000037.1:10618999-10653519 GCA_032359435.1 Enteromius unitaeniatus | reverse complement strand
GCTAAGCTCCACCATTATTACAAATTTTAATAGTAAAATCTATTTTACTATTATTAATTTCCCTGAAAAGTAAAGTGATTGGTGAAGCATGTTGACTTTAACAGATGTAAAGATGTACTCGTTGAAACAGGTAATTAGGCTGAACATATCTGAAATGCATGCTGGATGAAGATACCAGTAGCATCATAAAAAATGGTTGTGCCAAAAATCCCACTGGGAGTCAATTATGAAAGGATGTTTTGGCTTGGAGAAATAAGAGTAGTTACTGCACGTGAATGGGATTGGTTTCTGTAATACAATCTCAAACCTGTTCAACAATCTGGAAATCTTAATCTCATAGATAAGCTCATTATTCATTGTATTAACAAGAGTCACTATAAATTAAGCTGACATGAAGAGCCAAATATAGTGCTATAAATATAGAGCCAGACAACACAGTAAGTATGATCTGAGATTTGCTCAGATCTGATTTGATAAATAATGAACTCACGTGTGCTGACTTGTGTACAGTCATCCACAAACATGGGTTTAAATTTATACTACTCTTTAAAAGTTTTTGGTCAATATTTGGGTAATAGTCACCAAGATTGTATTTAACTGATTAAGATATTGTGAATTATTCTAGATGTAGTATGTTTTACTAGTTTTGGAGTCACACGATCTTTCAGAAATCATTCTAATATACTGATATGGTGCTCATAAAATAAAGAAATTTAATGAATGAATGAATAAAATTATCAATTTTGAAAACTGCTGCTTAACTTTTTTTTTTTTTGCAGTATTCTTTGATGAATAGAAACAGCAGCATTTATTTGAAATAGAAATATTTTGTAATATTGTAAAAAAAAAAAAGTGTGTGTGTATATATATATATATATATATATATAAGCTCATAATGGTCACACTTTGGTTAATTTTGACCAATATATTGCTGTATGCCTGCTAGTGAAAGAAATATAAATATATATATATATATATATATTTTCAGAATAAATCAGTGTGAAATCCTATTAGCAAGCATAGCTTGAAGTCTGATGTAACAGAATGCAACGAGTCTGCATATCATGACCAGTGTTGTAATAAAAACTGAAGCTTCAGATACCCAAGTCATGCTGAAACTGTCTGAAAGGTGAATATTTTAGAGGCATCCTGTTATTACTCACTCAGAATGATCTCGTCTTTCACTCACCTTGTTCATGTCAAAAGTGCGAAACATCTGCTCGATGTAGGCATTGGCCTCTGGATCCAGACCTCTGAGCCCGAAGAACTGCTTGAACTCATGCAGTGTGAGCTGACCAGATGGACACTCAGTCATGAACTTCTTATACCACAGATGCATTTCAACAGCCTGCAGGTCGTCCACGGTGCTTCCCGTTGAATTCCCCATCACTGAACTGAGAACTGATTGTTCTGGCGAGCAAGACTGGAGCTAAATCTGTCACAAAGCCCAACTGGTCTGCTGTGCAGGCGAGCGTTTCGCTTCTCACAGACACACGACACTGGGACCTAAGAGAGAGGTGGGCACCCTTGGGAGGCTTTTGTACCAGCCTGGGATCAGACACGCCTCACCAACTTCATCTTATTGATATTAACTGAGACTAATCCAGCTCACTGTGTGTGAGGCTTAAGGATGACCATGGCTGGGACGCCCATTGGTAGATTGGGGACATGCTGACAAATGTTCCCATGTGACAGCCTGCCAACAGATGCAACTGCATCAGCATTTCTCATACGCAAGTGGTTTCTAGATTTATTTTGAAACTGTTAGCTGACAAGTATTCACACGTTAGTAGCCATGTCGCAATTTTGATTCATCGTCTTATGCCAGGGCAACAAGCTTCAGCAAATATATTTTTTCCATACAAGCCTTTACAATGATTACATACTGATATTCACAATTTTGCGGATTCCAAATAATGCAGTTAACATTCTTCACATGAAAACAAATAAAGAAATTTTCAGTTTGTTAACATTTGATTGTCAAATTACACACATCACATCCATCTTACATGATTTATATAAGATAATAGTAGTTGATGCCATTCAAAAGCTAACATCATAGACAGTATTACATGAACAAAATGCGTTCTTTTTAGACTTCACAAGAAATTAAGCCATAATGATCTAAAATGCGGCCTTGTTTCTCTCTTCTCAGGCCTCTTCATCAGTTTCTAAAAATGCATTTTGTTGATTATGACAGTACTTTGTTCTCAGAACACAGTGTTTTACGATAAATATTAGGAGAGGTATTAAGATTAGTATTGATATCAAACATGTAAAAACTTGCATGTGATTATAGAAAGTTCCATTACAGAGACATTTCAACACTTTTATAGTCAATGTGATGTTTTGGATAAGCAATAATACACAATATTCAAAGCTTGCTTCCAAATATGGGATACTGGCACACAGTCGCAGTCTGGCCATAGAACTTCAATGGACCCTTTTCACAGTCTATGATGGCGCATTTATAGTAAATAAATGATATTAATAATAGAATTATAATTAATTGATAAAACATGATTATTACTTGAAATTAATAAACATTACCTGAAGTGACAAAAGCTGTTAGTGATCATCTATCGAGTCTTCGGGTTTGAGTTGTTCGTTCATCACGTGATAGCCCCATAAGCCTATCAAATGCAGTCGGAGTCGGAAAGAGAATTGATTAGTGCTGCGTCCTAAATCGTATACTGCTTACGTAGGTACTACATTTAAAACCGAACATACTACCCGACCGTTAAAAAGTACGTTCTATATAGTATGAATGTGAGTAGTATGAATGGAATTCGGATGTACTACATCCGCCATATTGATGTTGTCACGTGTCATGCGTCGTCACAACAGCGCGACAATTTAAACTTTCAATAAGTCCTCCGTTTGTTTAGATTGTGTTAAGCAAGTGTAATTTACAATAAACAAAGTTTTTTTTCCTGAGGTACTTACACTTGAAATGAGCCGCGTCTCAACTTTCCGCCATTTTTCGAATATGACGCCCCCTCTCCCCGTAGCCTCATGGGATAGGAAAGTGTCCATGGTATGCCTACTACACAATTCGGGAGTAGGTCATCTGGGTACTTCTTGCCTACTGAATTTCGAATACTGTGAATTTGGACATACTACTCGCCTCACATACTGTTTTTCGCGTACTATATAGTAGGGAAGTAAGTGATTTCGGACGCAGCATAGGTCATCTATCGAGTTTTTCGAGTCATTCTTTTGTCACGTGACGATCCATTCGTTTGTTAGGAAGGTTGTAATTTATTATTTATAAAGAACGAGAACATCAAATGAACGAGTCTGTAAGATGGTCCGAACTTCCCAGCACTAAAAAGCTGACTTAAAACATAAAATATAAAAATACAATAATGAATTATATAAAAATAAAACAATGATATCCACACTCTTAAAAATAAAGGTCCTTAAGATATTCTTCACGCCGATGCATGCCACAGAAGAACTATTTTTGGTTCTACAAAGAAAAATTAGATCCAACCACAGACATAAAATAAATTAGGTAATATATGCTAATGGTAGTGATCTGGCTCTTCTCTGTGACCGGTAAACTACATTCTGTGGATATTAAATGCTTTGGTTTTTTTAATTGATAGGGTATAAACAACTATGATTAATTATGATCTTCACTAACATTTCTTCCTTGTTTCCTTCCAGTAAAATACTGGTTTAGACCTGAAGGTGTGGTTACAACAGTGGTGGACTCCTCCTTAACCTCTAGACCTCAGTGCTTTCAATGAGCCCATCCCCGCAAACATTTTTTTTCCCCCCCAGGAACATCATTGAGTTCATACGAACTTCATATCCTTCCTCAGTCTGACTCCATTTTGCTGCTTGAGAGCATCTCTATGGATGTCCTGCTGCGTCTTCTGGTCCACCAATGTAGGCTCCTATGAAGAGAATCAAACACTGCTACCGTGTACCTGGCAAACACCAACGTCCACTTGATCACTTCGGCGAAACAGTTCACAGAGCGAGATATGAAGCTTACAAATACTGTGATGTAGTGTGCCAGAAGAACGAGGCTGCGTCCCAACTGCTTTCCATAATTAACAATCACGTTAAGCTTTAAATCATGTCTTCCCATTCTGTTTTGAACCATGATGTAACTCCAAACCTAAACGAATCGTGTTACTATTATCTCTTGCAAACGGCCATGCCTACTTTGTTTTGATTTTACGTTTTATTTTTGTAGACGGTCCCTTGGTGTACAGTCTTGCGGCTCACAAAGTCGCGAGTAGTTTTCACACGCTCCCTTGCGCGGTCCAATCACAGCGCTGCGTTTCTTTTTCCGGGATGTTTGGTGATGTGGCTCTAAAATCCTGGAGACGAAATTGATCAAATAAACCACGCAGCTCTTCCCTGCGCCGATTACTCAGGTCAGTTTCATGCTTTAATAACATTAACAAGTTGTCTCTAAATGTATGCAGTCGCTGACATGCACCAAAAACAAGTACATTTATAAATATCGTTAGAGTTGTTTACGAGTCATCAGCACGAGCCTTGCGCTCGATACTGCCGCTCATTGGGCTTTAATAATGGCGTTTTATAACAAACATACTCAACAAAAGTCATACCTCTGTGCGTCTGGATCAAGTGTTCTTCTACCAATCGATTTTAAAACGCTAGGAAGAAGAGTCGCTCGATAATCTTTGCTGTTGTGTAGACAAAATGAAAGCGACGCAGCCGCAGTCGTTAGTTGCTGTGCTTCGGCGTTGTTCGGTTCTGTTCGTTTTTCTCCGCTTTATGGAGCTGTCCAAAGGTGGTTATTTATTATCAGGAAATACAGACAAACATATACAGGCGTTCGCAGCTTCTGTAAGTTAGTTGTTTTCGGTACAGTGAGCACACGTTGCGTAACAGATCGGAGCTCATCAAGTGTTCTAGTTAGGCATGATGTATTTTAAGTTGATTTACTTGCAGTCTTTGTCTAGTCATAATCTGTGAGAATTGCAAGAAGCATATAGACTAACCCAACTGTAAGACCTATGCATGCATTATGCATTTGATGCATGCAAAACAGAAATGTTATATTTATATAAAATGATTGGTTTAGAGGAGGCTGTGCATTAATAGTGAGTGACATTTAATAATAGCACAAAGGTGCTTTCACATGAAATGTGAATTTGATTTGCATAATTCCCTGGGTTGTATGCTCTCATGGAACACTAAAATGAAAAAAATAAATCGTTATATCGGTAGTAATATGTTATAAATTGTAGATCTCGTTGTGCGTAAGTGTGAGTTATTACGGTCTTTGATTCTAGTTTGTCTTTACTTGTGTCTTAAATATGTTATGTAATGCACACACAACAGAGCTTGAGACAAAATAAGCAAACTAGCATTTTAATGCATATCTTTACATGCAGGTCAGCTATGTTTAGCCGGCTGACCCAAGGGGTGTCCTCTGTCCTCCAGGAGCTCTCAGGTGAGGAACACCCCGATGGAGACCTCCAGGTGAGTCCTTGAAGTGATATTTTGGGTCAATATCAAGAAACTTTGCATTGCAATTGTCTGAATAATTACAGTAACTTATTACAAGTAGCTGAAAGATCTGATTATAGCCCACATTTAAGTACTTATTTACAGATTTATGAGTTTACAAGCCATGTAGCATCTTAAAAGGCCCGATATATCAATATCTATAACAATAAATAATTTGTCAGTCTGCATTTAAAAGAATAGCAGGGTCCATAAAAACTAGGTCTACAACAATAACAGACAACGAAATCATTGGAATCGCTTTCAGAATAATTTTTTTCCGGCTGATGCTATCAAAATCCATCCGACTATAAAGAGCTTGAGCATTTAAAGTGGCAGGCGACAATAATGCAGTGAACGCTTACAATAAACAGTGTTATAAGTTGTTGTGGATGCATTAGCCCCCAATTCACCAAAACATTGCCATAAGACTATGTCGAATGAAACGCATACATGAATGAGTATCTAAACATGCGTTTGGAAAATAGGGTGAACTTAATATTCAAGTCTAATTCATGTGTTTGGAAGCAAGTGATTAACCAAAGCCCTCTATCATTTTTTTAATGTTGTCTTGGAAGCAGGATGGTCTGGAACCTCAGCCCCAGCCTGATGCTGAAGCATCCTTGGAGGGCTCGGGGACATCAGAAGAGGTCCTGGAGAGGCTGGCCCAGACTGAACAGCTGGTGGTGCAGCTGAAGGAGCTGATTCGAGAGAAGGACAGCCAGCTCGCCAGCACCGAAAAACAGCTCAAGGTGGACTTGGATAACAAGAAAAGAACAAAAAAAAAAGTAGACCGTGAGTGTCAGCAGGTCTAAAGCTTGATTTTGGGTTTGTGACTGTGTTTGTTTTCATACAGGAAGAGAAAGAACAGGCAGAAGTCAAGTTTACTAAGCTTAAACTGCAGGCCAAAGCCAAGATGGCTTCCCTAAACAAACAGCTCAATGAGCTGAAAGGACAAGAAGCATTAAACAGCAGTCAGGTAAAGAGATAAGCTGACATGTCTGTGTTATTTTAGTCATGAACTGGTCTTGGAAAGCTTAATATAAATATTATTGGTGCATTCTGTTGTTCATCTATAAATGGACGATTGCCAAATTCATTAAAATGTATTTTTTATTTTTTCAGAATTCAGAGAGCTCCTTCCAAATGCCTCCAGGAGTGGAGGAGGAACTCCAGCAGCTGAAAGAAAAGCTCAGCCAGGCGGAGTCGGCTAACATTACCCTCCAACATCAGCTCTGGGAGGCCGAACAGCGCGTGAGAGAGGAAGGTCACGCAGAGCAGGTGTGTTCACAAGTCAAATTATTCTTGAATAAGTGCTTATTTTGATCTTTAAATGTGTCTGTTCTTTAGTGCTTTCATTTTTAAAGACAACATCCACTTTTTTCAAATGTCATTCAGGTGCGAATTCTTCAGGCTGTGGTAAAGGAAAAAGACGTGCGATTTCAAGAACAAATCCTCAAACATGAGCAGGAACTCCTCACACAGGTCTCAAATGAACCTGACTTACAGCAGGTGTGTTTGCGTTTCACATGTTCCACAAAGAGAGCCCGCTTTGATATTTTAGTTACCTAATCTAAAGCGTTACATATATTCACCATTTAGTTTTCCCTCAATTAACTAATATATATATTTATTTTACTGCTGTCAAATGATTAATCACACCCAAAATAAGTTTTTATTTACATAATGTGTTTATGCTGTTTCTATATTATGTTTACTTTAAAAACACATGTACAGTTTACATTTTGAAAGTATTTACATGTAAATGCATTTATATATTTTATATTATATCTAAGTATATTATATAAACATAACATATTTTCTTTCAATATATACATGCATGTGTTTGTATTTATATACTTAATAAATATACACAGTACATACAAATATATTATATAAAGAAAAACTTTTATTTTGATGTGATCATGATTAATCCGTCGACAGCACTAATTTATAAATAAATATCTATTAATGCTTTTAATTTTATGATTAATTTATTGCTGCTTATTACAAATTTGTTTCATTTTATTCTTTTTTTGTGTATGCTTTTTCTTGTAAAATAAGCAGTTTTATCAGGCTCCATTATGTAGGTTCAGTAATTTTACTTTAGTGGCAATGAATAAGTTCTTTTCATTGCCATTAAAGTGAAATAACTGAAAATAAACACAGGAGTCAGAGACAACTGCTCATTTTAGAAGAACATTTCTGATTGCACTTAAAGCAATACTTCACCCAAAAAGGAAACTTGTGTCATCATTTACTCACCCTCGCGTAGTTCCAAATCTGTATGAGTTTCATTGATCTGCTGAACACAAAGGAAGATAATTTGAAGAAAGTTTGAAACCAGGCTGTTTTAGGTCACCATTGATATCCATAGTAGGAAAAAAATACATACAGACAGGCACATACACGCATGCATACATATAAATTATGCATCAACAAACAAAGAAGTAAGATGGGAAAGAGCAAAAATGCCAGAATAACATATCAATATTTCTTGGCTTTTTGTTTTGGGTTACCCTGAGGTGTTGTAGCCATATTTGTGTGTTGTTATAAAGCATGAAATCATAGCTCATCATGTCATACCATGGCAATTTTGATCTAAGCTGTCTTGCATGGCGCATGCATTTCCACATTCTATGAGCAGCATCCAACTCATCCTATGTTTTTGTTCATGTTGTTGGAAAGGAATTAAGAAAGAAAGGGGCGGATTAACACTGTGTCTGCACCGAGCATGACCAAAAAACAAAATCATAAACCCTGCAGCTTTTTTAGGAGGTCTTTCAATACACATGGTTGTATTTTGCTCTAATCCTACTTATTGGTTTGCAGGCTCTTCGTGCATCCCAGCAGCGCATAGAGGTGTTGGAGGAGTCCTTGCGTTCTCGTTCAGAAGTCCTAGAAATGTTGCAGCAGGAACTCAATAGTGCAGACCAGCAGAAACAGGTCAGCGAAAGCAAAATATGGGTAACACTTTAGAATATGTAACACTTGTTAACTATTAACTACAAGCTTTCTCTTAATAAATTCTTAATTTGATGCTTATTAGTAGTTTGTAAGGTACCTGTTAAGTTTAGGTACTGGGTAGAATTAGGGATGTAGAATGAGACATGAATATGTGCTTTATTAGCACTAACAAATTGCTAATATGATAGTAATATGCATGCTAAAAAGCAACTAATATAGGTGTAACCGTAAAATAAAGTGTTATGGAAATATGTTAGAACTCAGCAGTCAATCAAGAGATGTTCAACTTTGTGGTGATATTCAGCTGATGAGATTTCACTGAGGAAAGGGAAGCCCAGCTGTGTGATTTAAAATAGAATCCAAGCAACTAACAGAATGTCTCATTGCATGTTGTTGTGGTTACAGCTGGTTGGTCTGAATTATTGTTTTTTTTAGTATTATAGACCCTTACATACATGATGAATGTTTCATTTGTGCAGATTCTGACTTCTCAGTTCAGGCAGATGGAATTGGAGTTGGCAGAAGCTCGGCGACTGAGAGAAGAGGAGAGGCAGCAGTGGGAAATGCATGCTGAGAAAGAACTCCAGGCTCTGAGAGCCAGACTAGAGGCTTCAGAGAGTGAGAGAGAACAGACCATCAATTCTCTCAACACTGAATTACTGAAAAAGACCACAGAGATGGATGAAATGAGAGCAAAAATTGAATCTGTTGAAAAAGAGAAAGAAGAGATCCTGGAGAAATCGGCAGATAAAGAAAATGCCTTTGAGGCTGAACTGGCCAAAATGAAAGTATGTCTAGAAGCCAGATTGGAGACATCAGAGAGTGAGAGAGAGCAGACTATCAGTACACTCAACATCAACGTCACACAGCTTAATGCTGAATTGCTGAAAAAGACCACAGAGCTGGATGAGATGAGAGAAAAAGTTGAATCTGGTGAAAGGGAGAAGGAAGAAATCCTGGAGAGAATGAAAGAGAGAGAGACTAGCTTTGAGGCAGAGTTGACCAACATGAAAGTATCTCTAGAAACTAGACTGGAAACATTAGAAAATGAAAGAGACCAGAACCTCAGTGTTCTCAATGCTGAGTTACTGAAAAACACAGCAGAGCTGGAGGAAATCAGAGAAAAACTTGAAACTGGGCAAAGAGAGAAGGAAGAAATGCTGGAGAAAATGAACGAGCGAGAGAGCACCTTTGAGGCAGACCTCACCAACTTGAAAGCATCTCTAGAAACTAGATTAGAAACTTCAGAAAATGAAAGAGACCAGGACATCAGTTCTCTCAATTCTGAGTTACTAAAAAAGACAGCAGAGTTGGATGAAATAAGAGTAAAACTTGAATCTGAAGAAAGAGAGAAGATCGAAATGTTGGAGAAATTTAAAGAGAGAGAGGCTAGCTTCAAGGCAGAGCTGATCAATATGAAAGAACCTTTAGAAGCCAGATTGGAAACCACAGAAAGTGAAAAAGATCAGGCCATTAGTGCTCTCAATGCTGAGTTGCTGAAAAGGACCACAGAGTTGGATGAATTGAGAGAAAAACTTTCAGCTGAGGAGAGAGAAAGTCTGGAGACGTTACAAGAGAGACAAACAAGGTTTGAGACGGAGCTGGCCAACTTGCAAGCCTGTCTGGAAGTCGCTGAGAACCAGAAAGAGGAAATGACAAAGAAGTTAGAGGTGGAGGTGGCAAACCGCATGGAAGAGCTTAACCATCTTCAGGAGAAGCTCAATGAAGTGGAAAGGTCAAGGGAAGAAGAATCTAAGAGTGAAAGAGATCGCTTAGCACAGATGCAAAATGAGCTTGAGTCTTTAAGAGAGACATTGGATGCCAATAAAGAGGAACAGAAAGCAGGACTGCAAGCCAGCGATACATTGGAAAAACTTTGGAAAGGGATTCAGAATTTGACAACTGCTGGGGAGGCAGAGGAGGAAATACCCATTCCAACTGACCACGCACAGTTCTTAGAGGTGTTACCTGCTCTAGAAGCTCAGCTGAGCAACCTTACAGACGAACGGCAAGAGAGTCAAACACACATGTCCCAGATCACCCTCACTCTGCAATCTCTGCAAGGTAAACAGCCCAGGAGAACAAAGTTCAAAGCAGTTTTTGTGGTTTGGGTAAACCGTCCTTGGAAGCATTTTATCAAATGATGCCACAACGTAGGGCAAATTGTTTGGATTGTGATCAAAAAGTAATTTTGTCTTCATGCACCTGATGCTCTAGGTCAGCTGGATAGGACCACAGCTGAGAGAGAGGAAGCAGTTGCTAGGATACAGGAACTGGAGCAACAACTTCTTACTGTTCAGGTAGGTGGATTGCATGTTGGAGTTTTAAACACTGCTTTAATAAATAAATATTTATTCTTGTTATTATTAATTTTTATTTTGTCAGCACTGTTGAACTTAATTAGAGCTAGGAAATATTACTTTCACTCATGCTTGAGTGTTAGCGGTCTAAATCTGCCCTACATTATATTTGTATAAGTGTGTGTATATATATATATATATATATGTGTGTGTGTATATGTATGTGTGTGTGCTTTGGACATGAATGGTATTTAAAGTTGTATAGATTGTTGTACAGAGATCTGCTGTTTATTTTAATTATCAGATAGTATTTGCACCTAATGACAAAGACAAAGTTATTGATACAATGGAGTTGGTGCACAGAATAAGATTTATGAGACAAGGGCAGTGTGCCTGCTATGGCAAACTCATTTGTTATATAGCATAAGCTGTGTCTGGTGCGGCAGACGCAAGGTGACATAAATGACTAGACAGTTTGTCTCACAACTTATCAGGTCATATCATAATCCTCTTCACTTTCATGTTTTTTTTTTCTATTTCTGGCCCCCACATATAAGGGCACAATTATTAAGTATTGATAAAGGTATGTTTTGTAATAGCATTCAAATAACTGCAGTTATGGTGGCAATTCATTACACCAGTGCACTCTCAATAAGCATGCATTAGTGTGCGCATATGCATAATTGGGGCCTGTCTTTCCCAGGTTACTGGTGAGTCATTACATGATCATGTGACTGACCTGTCTGTGAAGGATTTGGACAGGACACACCAGGGTGAGTCTAATGTTTGCCCTTGTGTAGCTGTACTTTGAACTGCAGTGTTTTTTTTTTTTTATCGACAGCCATCCAATGTTTTTTCATGATAGCTTTGCTCTCTGGTGGAAACAAATGCCCTTTACGGTTGTGGTTTGTAAACTTTGTTTGTAATGTTAAGATGTTAGGACAACCAGGAAGACCTGTTCCCCCAGTCAAAACACAAAACAGGAAGTTAAGATTTTAACTATGTTTTGTTTAGTTTTTACATGATACATGTTGAATATTTAGTAATTTGATGATTTTCCCCATGGTTGTATTATGATTTTTTTTTTCTTCTCACAAATGCTACCCTCAGATACCACTGGAGATGGACGTAGTTCAGAAAACAAATTTCAGACAGACCAGATAGTGTTTCTGGAGCAGCAGCTTGCAGACAGAGAAAGGGAACTCTTTGCTCTTAAAGAAAAACTGTCAGTCACTACAGTCAAAACTATTCCAGAGGAGGAAAGTATCAACAGCCCAAGTAGAGGAGACATTGCTGGGTTACATGGAAACCCTGCAGCTCTATCTGAGGTTCTTGAGGGCACACAAGAGGAAGAGACGACACTTGTGGCAGTTGACACATCTATTCTGTCTGTCTCTGCTGGCAATGAAAGTAGCCCTGAGCTTATTGCACCCCACCCTGAGTCTCCTGGAGAATCAAAGGGTACTTCCTCGGATGAGATGGTGACAAGCAGTGACTCAGAAGTGGCTCATAGCAGCTGGACTCTTCTGGAGGCAGTCAACCAAGATGGGACTCAAGAGTGGGCGCCCCAAATTCAAGACTTTTCGTCATTACGCTTATCCACACAATCTTGGGAAGAGACCTGCGAAGAGCATGTTGCATCAACTAGCTGTATAGTTGATATTGAATCAACATCTTTAGTTATCCATGAAACCGTACAGGTACGTCTTGGCCAACAGGAGGGAAGTCTGCTAAATACAGATTCAGGCACTGGTCAGGCTTTTGCACAGGTCTTAGCAGAAGAGATTCAGAAAAGATATAGTGAACTTCTGGGAGAGCTTCAGCAGTTGAAAGACACAGCTTTACAATCTCAGGAAAGAGTCGTCCAGCTGGAGGAAGCACTGAAGTTACTCACAGATTCCAAAAATGAGGTTCAATCCAAGGCAAATACATACGAGAAAGAGCTGATTGAAGTTAAGGCATTGTTTGAGCAAGAAAAAGTAGATCGGGAAAATGTTGCTGAGCAGTTTGAAAACTTGAAGGAAGAGATTTTTTCTAAAGATGATAAGATGAAAGCCTTACAGGCAAGCCTTGATGAAGTCCATCAAAGACTTGCTGAACAAGCAGGACAAGCTAGAATGCTTGCTGCTCAACTAGAGGACAGAGAGCTCACTTCCTCCGAACTGGAACAGAAGCTTGTGGACACGGAGAGCAGGTTATTGCAGTCTCTTTCACAGAAAGACCAGGAGATGATGGAACTCAGTGAGAGCATGACTGCCAAACTACTCCAGGCAGGAGAGGAAAAGTTTGCAGTATCCAGTGAAGTCAAAAAGCTAAAAGAGCAAATACATGAACTTGAAAGTGTCAGGGATGACCAGCAGAAAATCATAGAGGATAAAACAGCAGAATCTGAGGAGCTTGTTGCTTTAAGAAAGGAGAAGGATGACTTGAATACTCAGATGGCTGCCATGAAGAAAGATGGAGAACAGTTCAAGAGAAAGCTGCAGGCAGCTCTGATACAGCGGAAAGAATTGCTGAGAAAAGTTGCAGACTTTGAGAAGGAGGCTGGGAGCAGGGAAGAAAAAGATAGGGATGGTAATGAAGAAATAACTGTTCAGTTCAAAAATGAGATTAAGGAAAAAGAGAAAGAAATACAGAGGCTTAATGTTTTGTTGCAAGAGACCAGAGATGACTTAAATTTGAAAGAAGAAACCTTAATAAGTCTGAAACAACAAATCAGTGACCAAGATCAAGCATTGACTGAGTCACGTGCAGAAATAGAACATTTGACTGAGCGGTATGTACAACTAAATGAACAACAAATGTCCCAGATGGCTGAGGACAAAAATGGGCTTCTTTCACAGATAGCATCCATGGATTCTGACATTGAAATATTGCATAAAAAGCTTCAGGATGCTACTGATGCTCATGAGGATGCTGTTGTGAAAGCACAAGAAAATGACCGGTATCATCTTGAGCAGGTGAAACAACAAAAGGAGGAGTACAGTGACCTATTTGAACGCCTCCAAACTGAAGAGAGAGAAAAAACTGGGTTGTTGAATCGTATTGTGGAGCTTGAAGGTCTGCTAGAATCAAAGAATGATACAGAGGCAGTGGTGAGTGTAAATGTGGAGAGGAATGTTGGGTCTGCTACACAAAATCTAGAGAAAACAGAGGCAAATGATTGGGGTCAAGAGGACTGGGTGGATTTTACTCCAGCTGAGACTGGGACGCAACAAAATAAACCTGCTGAGCAATCTCAACAACCCATGGTAAAAGATCATGAGGACATTATAAATGCTCTCCAGGAGGAACTGAGAGTTGAGCAGGCTTCTCGTGCGGAATTAGAGGTGCGCCTACAAGAGAGCCAGTCCTCTCAATCACTTACTGATAGCAAATTCAAAGAGCTTTGCAAAGAACTTGAAGCCTTGAGAGAAAAGGAGAGGCAGATTGATGCTCTCACTGAGGAAATGGAGGCTCTTAGGGAGAAATGTCAGACAGCCGAATCTAATGCAGAGAAAATGAAAGCGGAGGTGGATGAGGCTTGGGAAGCAGCTAAAAGAAGCATCTCAGATGCTGAGTCCCCAATCAAAGCACTTCAGTCAGAAGTGGAGGAATTTAAACAATTTCTTAAAAACAAGAATGATGAGATTATTGATTTAAGCCAACAGCTTAGTGAGCAAAGTCCTCTTTTACTTAAGATGCAGGAAACGGTACTGGAGAAAGATCAGCAAATTGCTTCCCTACAAGAAGGGCTTAAAGCTGAGAAAGATAAGGTTCAAAAACTGGAAACAGAAATGCCACAACGTGAGGAAGAAGAAAAGGATAATAGCGCCAAGCTCCAACAGCTTCAACGTAAACTGCAGGCTGCTCTTGTATCACGTAAGGAGGTTATCAAAGAGAAACAGGTGCTAAAGGAGGAACTGGCTGCTACTGAGAAGGTCAAATTAGAGCTACAACAGAAGCTGGAGTTAATAGAGTTGGAGCTGGCCAAGTCAAGAGAAGAGAGGGAGAAATTAATTGAAGAAGTGGATCGAACTTTGTTGGAAAACCAGAGTTTGCATGACTCCTGTGAGAGCCTTAAACTTGCCATGGAGGGTGTTTTGAATGAGAAGGATTCATGTAAACGTCAGGCTGAGAGTGCCAAAGAGGAATCTGATCAAGTGTGCAGACAGCTGGAAGAAAAGGTGCAAAGCATGAAAGAAGAGTATGAATCCCTCCTCAAGTCATATGAAAATGTAAGTGATGAGGCTGAAAGAGTGAGACGAGTGCTTGAAGCTGCTCGACAAGAGAGGCAGGAGTTAGCAGCCAAAACACGAGCTCATGAGGCAGCCAGACAAGAGGCTGAGAGGTTAGCTGAGGAAGCTATGAAAGAGGTGGACGTGGTAAAAGAAAAAATGAGAAAGTTTGCCAAGGTTAAGCATCAGAAGATTATGGATCTAGAGGAGGAGAATGAAAGGCTTAGGGAGCAGGAAGAGAAGAAATTGACCAAACAAACAGATACTGAGCTGAAACAAGAGCTTGAGAGAGTCAAACAAGAGCTTGTGTCCTTGAAAACAAATTATAATATTGTTATGGATGAAAAGAATTCTTTGGAGCATGAAGCTGAGGAGTTGAAACAGTGTTTGGCTGAGGATGTTGACAAAAAGGACAGTAAGAACCTGGGCACATGCTCTGGGGAAACCATTAAGGAGGTTACAATTGTCACACAGCAGAAAAGTCCTGATTTAACTCAAAGTCAAGAGTACCAGAGTGATAGTATTCCCCCAGAAACCAATCCAACTAATCCATTGGAATCCATTGGTACTGTTCTTGAACAAGAAGTGCAAGCAAATGTTAAGATGACTGCTCAAACAGAGGAGAAGCTCATGGAACTAGAAACCTCTCTTAAAACAGCGGAGAATAAGATAAGGGAACTTGAAGCTGCTCTTGAAGATCACATGGAATCCAGAAACAAGCAAGAGTCAACTCTTAATGCAGAGCTTGCATCCCTCAATCAGAAACTTCAAGAGTCTTCAGAAAGAGAAGGGTTCCAGAAGGAAGAGCTCTCTAAGAAAGATACCCAAGTGCAAGAACTTCGCACCAGCCTAGAGGCTGAAAGAGATGACCTGGAGGAGCGGTTAATGAACCAGCTGGCTCAGCTCAATGGCAGCATTGCGAGCTACCAGCAAGAGGCATCTGACAGTCGTGATCGCCTCACAGACATGCAGAGGGAATTGGAGAAACTGGAGAGAGAGCGGGCTGAGCTGGAGGCTGAGGTGGCAAGTGAGAGGGACCGGGCAGCCAGGATGGAAGAAAACATGAGGCAGGCACAACGAGAAAGGGCAGAGGCAGAAGCTGAGACAGGCAAACAAAGAGAGCTGGAGCAGAAGTTGAAGTCAGCACAGAGGTTTAAAGAAGGTAGTCAAAACAGGACACGTCAACTTGAGGAGCTGCTGAGAGAGAAGCAAATGGAAGTTCGTCAGCTACAGAAAGACTGCATTGAGTACCAGGAGAGAATAAGCGAACTGGGTAAAGATGTTAAATCATTGACTTTGGGAAGAGATGAGGTGAATTCAGAACTTGAGGCAGCACGCTTGGAGATTGCTAAGACTACGCAAGACAGAACAAGTATTGCATCTGAACTTTCAACATGTAAAGGGAAACTAGACATGGCACTGGAAGAAGCAAAGCAGGCCCAAGCAGGCAAACTAGCTGCTGAACAAATGATACTGCGCAGGGAGGCCGAGTTAAAGGCAGATGCGGAGCGTACCCTGGATGAAGTCAGGTATCGCCTTGGAGCCGAGCTAAAACAGATGGAATTAAGACTGGAGAAGTCTTACCAGGAGCGGGAAAAGGAAGAAGAGGCAACTCTTGAGGCAAGGAGCATTGCTGAGGCTGCAGACAGGCATGCCCACGAAATGCAGGCACGTCTGGATGAAGCACTGGCTCGGTTAGCAGCCTTTTCGCGCTCCATGTCGTCCCTGCAGGATGACCGTGATCGAGTGCTAGATGAGGCCAAGCAATGGGAGAGTCGTTTTCATAGCGAGCTACAAGAAAAGGAGGCTGATGTTCGGGAGGCTGAAACCCGTGCTAAAGAACTTGCTGAACAACTCCAGAGGGAGACCAACCAAAAAGAGGAGCTGCAGAGTTCATTGGAAAGGTTTGTTGGTTTGTTTTTTTCTTTTTGTTTTTCTTAAAAAAAAATTATAATAATTTCAGAAAATTTTACTTTAACCTAAAATAAATTTTAAATAATTAATTTCTGTATGTCTGCAGAATGCAGAAGGCGGAAGAGAACCTACAATTAGAGCTTTCTGAGGCAGAAACGAAACATAATGCAAGCATTGCAGGTCTTGAGAAGGAAAGAGGCAATCTGCAGCAGAACCTCTCTCTGGCAGAGACCAACCTGACCCAAACTCATTCCCAGCTGACTACCTTGGAGACAGAGGCAGAGGGACTACGGCACCGGACCAAAGCTTTAGAAGAAGCAGTAGACAAGCTTCAAAGTGATGCAAATGAAGCACGTGCAGTGATCAAAGAAAGGGAGACAGAAGAAAGGAGACTATGCTTGAGGCTGGAGCAACTGGAAACCGACCTGGCATCTTCAAAAAACCTTACTTACAATCTTCAGGCAGCACTGGATGAGAAGGAGAAGAGGGAGATGGAGCTCCTTGGTGAGAAGGAGCAAGCTGTCACACAGGTACTTAATATACTGAAAATATAATTTCTGAAACAAATGCATGCATGTTCATTAATCCCATTGTAGGGAATTTAATACCACAAAAACAGTATACTCTTTGTCTTTTTTTTAGGCTGTAGAGGAGGCTAGGAAGGATGCAGATGGAAGGGCCGAGATGGCAGAGAAAGAGCTGGAGAAGAAGAGAGAGGAGTTGCGCAGTTTAGAAGAAAGGCTTCGTAAGGCTGAGGAGGACACCTTCCAGAGCAAAGCTCAACTTGAGTCCTTTACCAAGGCTATGGGCTCCCTGCAGAATGACAGGGACAGAGTGCTTAGCCAATACAAGCAGCTAGAGGAAAGACATCTCCAGGTAACATTGCTCTGAATACATTATCTTTAAAAATATATAAATTAATTTGTATTAATTTTCATAAAGTAGCCTATTATTTAAAATACTGATGTCTCATGGTCTCACAGGTTATGATGGAGAAGGACAGTCTGATTCAAGAGGCTGCAGGTGAAAACAATGGGTTAAAGGAGGAGATTCGAGCCTTGTTGTCACAGCGGGATGATCTTAATGCTGAGAATGCCAAACTGGCTGCCCAACTTCATGGCTACAGAAATGACCTGAACCAGGTTCTTGCTATGAAGGACTCCCAACACAAGCAGATTCTTGCCACCCAAGTAGAACGCATCAGTTTCCTGGAAAGAGAGAAAGAAGATCTTGAGAGTCATATTCAGGCTATTGTTAAAGATGTTGCACAAGGAAAGGAACCTCCATTGGAGCAGGAGATTTTGAGCCAAACCAGTGAAGGGATTGTTAGAGCCGATAAGCAAGATGCACCAGGGGCTGAGATAGAAAAGCTGAGGGAACAGCTCCAAGCTGCTAGAAAGCGCATCGCCACATTGGAGGAGACCTTGGAGTTGGAGAAGGAGACCCAGGCAGTCCACAGCAAAGAGTTGAAGGAACTGCGCTGGGAAGGTGGTGTTCTACGCACTGAAGCTGAAACAGCCGAGGAAAGGGTTGCAGAGCTGGCACGGGATTTGTTAATGGTGGAGCAGCAGCTTCTGGAGGAGAGGGAAGCAGCCTCTCAGCTTCGAGCTCAGAATCAGTCGTTTGGTCAAGCCATGGCCTCTCTGCAGGATGTAAGGGATCAGGCTGTCAATGAGGCCAAGGAGCTGCGTCTCCGTTTAGATGAGATAAACCGTACAGGTCACACAGCTTCCCCTCCAAGTGGCGCCAAAGGAGAAGTTTGGAGCTTGAAAAATGCCCTTTCAGCACTACAAAATGACAGAGAAAGAATGGTATGTTATTAATTACTCGTTTATTGGAAAACCTAAGTGGTCACATTTTATTTTAAGGTCCAGATCTCACTATTAACAAGCCATTAACTATGACTTTGGCCTCAATAGAATCCTCATTTGCTGCTTAGTAATAGTTAATAAGGTAGTTGTTAAGTTTAGGTATTGGGTTGGATAAGGTAGAATATGGTCATACAGGATATGTGCTTTATAATTTCAAATAAGCATCCAGTATGTTAAAGGTGCTGTATGTAAAGTTTTTGACTAATAAGCAAGTAGTTAATAGTAAGAAGGATTAGTCTGTACTACGGTGTCACCATTTAATGTCTTTATTTTTGCATCCTGCTTTCTTCTAATAACATTTGCGGCCTGTTATTTGCACCTCAGTTGGAACAGCTCTACTTGCAGCGGTCTGAATTGGATAGACTTGGATCAGGTGAACTGTCCAGGGTCACTCAGGCTCTGGAGGATGAGAGGAGAAGGGCAGGGGAGCAAGAGGAGAAGATCATGGCAGAGATGAGGGATAGAGATGCGCAGATGGACAGATATAAGCAAGAACTGGAAATGCTCAGGTAAGACTTAATCCATTTTGGTGATAGTCTTGAAGAAGCCATCCTTCCGACCTGTGGAAGTTTGCTCCCTTTTTAGCTTATTCTGTCCAGTTATATTGTTGTGGTAAAACAAGTGTTCAGATAGCTATAAAGAGGTGAGAACTGTTAGTAGACTTATGTTACGGCACGGTGCAGTAGAGCTGACTTTTGGGGGGTTTTCCACTGGGAACAGTACCTGGTACCTGGTACCACCTCAGCCGAGGTTCCAAGCGAGCCGAATCGTTACCAAAACATGACGTGTAAACTCTGCTGGTCACTGATTTGCCGGAGAAAATCGTCATTACTAACAGACCCGCTAGATTAAAATCAGCACAGCCAGCGAAGGACCGGACGCAACTATTTTGTTTGAAGGAACGCACCTTTTTTGTTTTTGAAACAAACTCCTTCGTCTTGCTGTTAAAAACATCCACATGCCGCGAATGAATAACACCATTCCATCGATATGCTCCATTGTTGTGTGTTTGTTTGTGGCGTATTTACGATGATGTCACGGTTGTAGAGGCAGTGCAACTATAACAACACGTGAATAATCCCGGCCAATCTAAAGCGGTACAAAACTGCAGTAGAATGCGCAAACTGAGCCGTGCCGAGCCGAGCTGTACCACGCAGTGGAAAAGCGCCATTAGGGACCGTAGTTTAAGGACCATTACTAACTTAACTTGAAGTGAAAAACACTTTCTTACAAATGTTTTCAATGTACAGCCTTGAGAGGATGGATTGGCAGGGCCAGGCCGAGCTCTTGAAGCAGCAGACTCTGACCACCCTCTCAGAAAGGGACCATCAGGTTCGCCAGCTTACTGCCATGCTTGAGGAAGCACAGTCCTCAAAATTACGTCATGAGCACACACAAAGACAGGTAAAAAGCTCTAGTCTCATTTTCAAATATAAGACATAAAAAGCAACCTAGGAATGTTGTTTTTGTTAATCGATCTGCCTTTTTGTGTGCTTTTCTAGTTTAATTATAATGTCTTTATTGAATGAGGCATTCAACGCTAATTTCTTGGTCCTTTAGGGAAGCCTTGCAGTAGACGCTGCCCCTGGTGGCCCTCTAGAGCACAACGAGGGCTATAAGGCTGAGTGCATTGAACTCCAGAGAAGGTACTGCTGCCATGTCTTATCATAAATAATACTGATCCACAGTTGCATACCATCAATCTCTTTAGCGCCTGTACCACAAACTGCGTTGATAGCACTTGTAGATAATACTGTGTTTGAAAGGAAATAAGCGTGTGAAATCTCCAACACATTCGAATACTATAACACAATTTATTTCCGTGTTCGGTCCTCTTTCCAAACATTTTCCTTTTTTAATCTGCTGTACAGAAGCTCTTTAACTGTGTGTGTTTCTGTTAGGCTGGATGAAGAGTCAGAACAGAGACTCCGAGTAGAGGAGCAGCTCATCGCAGCACAGGATCGCCTCAAACGGTTTGACCCTAATTTCAGATTAAGATCAACTCACTGCCCCTGGCTCTGGCTGTTATTGCTGCAAACTGCTTTAGTGTGAAATATAGCATACGCATAAGTTGTCGTGCCATTCTTTTAGATGCTAAATATCAAAACAAATATGACCTTGGACCATAAAACCAGTCCTAATCGATTTAAATTTTATGCCAAAAGCATATTCCATAAAGATGTGAATTTCCTGCTGTAAATATATCTAAACTTTATTTTTGATGAGTAATATGCAATGCTGAAATTACTTCATTTGGACAACTTTAAAGGCGATATTCTTGCACCCACGGATTCCAGATTTTCAAACAGTTGCATCATTGCCAAAATAATGTTCTATCCACACATCAATGGAAAGCTTACTTATTTATTACTTATTATTATTTATTAAAAATATTACCGTAAATTGACAAATTTTGTGGTGCAGGGTCACAAATCATCTTGAGCTATGTAAATTTGTGGGGCCACTGCAGTTTTTATTCACACATTTCATGCCTCACTTCACATTTAAAGCCATAAAATATTGATTAAATATTACAATTTCACTTCATCATTTACAGCTATGCACAGGGGGAGTGGCAGACAGCATCTGAAGCCATGATGTCAGAGACAGCTGTACTTATCGAGCCTCCAGAGGGCGCCGTTACACGGGTAAACAAACTTTCAATGCATGCATACACCAAATATCTGATTTACTGTATTATTTTATTGTTAAAGCCTGAGTGTTTTCAGTATAATCTATATAATAATTTTTTCTTTTTTTTTACCTTAGACTCGTAGTGGTGGACCTGGGGTACTGCGGATGCTGCGAGCAGCCTTCTGCTCTCGTCAGCGAACCCCTCTGCTGGTGTCCCTCTACCTGCTGACTGTTCACGTGCTGTTGCTGCTATGCATGGGAGGATATCTGTGAGAGAGATTCATCACGCTTTACTGAGAGAGAGACAGTTACATGCTCATCCACTTATTATACAAAACAAATGGAGACTTTATTTAACACAGGGTCAATTTACGTTCTTCTATGAATAAGTTTCCTCGCTTAATTACCAAAGTTAAATTTTTTTGTTATCAGAGCGTTCTGACAGAATAATTTCCACCCAGTTTTAATGGGGCTTGTCCAGACTAGTAACACTAGAGCACTACCTGCACTTCCTCAAGAACATTAATTTACCCTTTAAGAAAGCCAACATTAATGAAGGAATTTCTGAACGTCTGGAAATGTAGATGAAGTTGACAATGTCAGCATCTGTCTAACAGGGTCTTTCATGTTCTCTGTCAAATGCGTAACGGTAGATGACTGATTTTGACCACATTCCGGCTTCCTGTAATTAGTTTTCTTTCCTGATATCTCTTTATTTTTTTAGCATTCAGATGTGATGTTAAGCTGATGCATGGCAAGGCGTCAAAATGTCTTCTAGAAGTGTCCTAGTGTGCTGACTGGTTCCTTTCGTGGCAGACTAGTTTGCCAGCTTGGTCCAATTATGTCATTTATATTTGTTCATTTTAATTAGTGGGTTTTTTTTCCCCCAGTTTATTTGTTTTGGTTGGTGTTTATTTTCTGTAACACACTACACATCATGTTCTTTACATTTGGACTACTATTGCTTTTATTCACTCTTAAGGCGCAAATGAAATACCTTGAATTTCTTTAGATGTTTTGATTCTGCTTCAGGTATAAAAAGCTTCATCAAATCATTCATGTTCTGCTAATTTCCAGTTTTCCGAGCCAGGACTGGACTTCCTGTTCTCATTTAACTACTGGGACTCTGATCTGTTTTGGGCTGTATAGGGATGGTTTAGATTGTGGCTGAAACGTTGTCTCTATTTACGGTGAGATTTTAAGAACAGCCTAGTAAGTGTTTTATCTGTAAAGTCTGTATAAACGATCCTTTCTCTCCCTCCTGCTACCCTGTTGTAGGGGCTATTTTTTGGAAATAAAGTCTATTTATGGGAAGACATACACATCTGGTGTGTGATTGAATGAGACAATGCGATTTTGGACATGGTGGTGTCATTTGCAGCAGATTGAGATTTAAAAAGCTGCTAATTAGAAAACTTGGATCTGATCTGATCATCATCCAGTCTGTCTGGAACGACCTGAAGTAACAGAACAAACTGAGACAGACTGAATCCAGAAGAACTGTGGGAACACCTTCAAGAAACCTATTTGCAAACTACAGTACCGTTATAGTTTTAGGCACTTGTGTAAAATGGGAATTCTGTCATAAATGTTATGAATAGATTTTCTTTATGAATTAACTTGTTAAAAATGTAACTAAATTAAATCAACATTTGTTCTGACCATTTTTTTCAGAGTTGCACTTTAATGTTAAAAGAAAAATGTTTGGAAATGTAAACAGATTTTCCTACTGACACACTACAGCAAAAGATAAATAACTGACTTCAAATCATTTTTAGCTGCTTAAAATACCAGTTTTAATAATTTTGGCCACCACCGTAAATGAAAACAAATCCCAAATTACACTGGGGATTCTACTTTTTCCAAGTAATCACCCTGTTGAATAATGGTTAAGTAAGTTTTTAAGCATGGTTGCTGAATTGGGCTGGTCTGGTTAGCAGGAGCTAGTTGCTTAGGACCAGCACATTACCAGCTAAGAACCTGTTTAAACTAGCAGGCATTCTTGCATACCTACCATACCTACCAACTTCTGTTTTCCAAAAGGGCTGGCGGATCAAAAAAACCCATAAACTTGCATTGAAAAGGATACCCACGCATCCAGAGATGAGGACAAGGTCATAGAGAGACTTAATGGTGGGTTGACTTCATAAAGCAACTTTAAAAACCCATTAGCAAACTTAAACCAATAGTGAAAACGAACCAATCCAAACAACATTGGCTCATTGTCTTCTAGCAGTCTAGCAAGCACCTAAAATGTCCTAGCAAATGCGCAAAACGACCCAACCATCCAGACAGGCCACCACCATTCCCAAACAACCACCAATGCTTCTTGAATCTTGAATTTATGAAATTTTAACTTCTAAACTTCAGTTCTGACCCAAACACAAAAATTCATAAATGTAAGAATAGTAATACTTATATTACATATTAATCAATCTGTGTTTTGAGGCGTTTGGGTCAGCTGTAAAATGAAAATGCTTATTTATTTAGTGTATTTCTATTATTTAATTTCATTTAAATGTGCAGGTAGGACTGAGTTGCGCGTCAACGCGTTTCTTCTTCCTCTGCTGCAGTCATTCGAGGGCAGGTCTGATCTGCCTTTCGACTCACCCTCTCACTAAAATTTGACCATTTAACGGACAGAAAGCCGGAGGTAAAGCATTAAAACGTGAGTAACCGTTGTTATCTTCTCATATTTTGAATAGTCATGCGTCAAGAAAAGCACAGCTTCTTTTAATCAGGAAGTGATTGATACATCGCAAGGTGCCAAAACTTTCGTTCCAGGAAGTCAAATTTATATGCTTCTGTACATTGTTTAACATTATACGTTACTGTGCAATACAGTGTTCATAGTCCTGATTGTTGCTGAAATTAAAGTGTCAAACTTTTTAGTCTAGAACGTGTAAAAGTTTCCATCTGATGTTCAAGAAAAATGAGGAACTTGCACTTGTTTTGTTTTATGAAGACGTTCTAGCTTTTGTTTTCCATAAAAGCCTAAAAATGTAGAATTACTTAAAGCTATGTAGTATTACAAATTCAATCTGTGATCCAGATGTTTATAGAATATAATTTTAAGTTTAATACAAGATGAGTATAATAAGTCTCTCAATAATACATTTACTATGCATCATATCTGTAAATCTATATAATTTGTATGTTTATTGATGCATTTTGAGCATAGGGCATTCAATACTGGGTATAGTCTGCATATGATGAAATGTAACATGAGGCATCAAATCTTTTTTTTTTCTACAGATGTGGAAATCTGTGGTGGGACACGATGTTAATGTGAAAGTTGAATCGGAGGGGGACGACTGGGAAACAGATCCGAATTTTGAGGTAAACAGACCTGAAAATAAATGCACTACTCTTAAGTGCAAAGGTACTAATCTAAATGAGTGGTTTCGAGTCAAGTTTTCTTAAAACATAACGCATTTAATTATTTATTATTATTGTATGAATGAAAATGTGTCTGTGTGTCAGAATGATGTATCAGAGCAGGAGCAGAGATGGGGTTCCAGAACCATAGAAGGATCAGGTCGAAAAGACCACATCAGGTAACAGTTAATACATAGAAAAAGCTATTGAAAAGGTCTAGCCTGCATATTTGAGATGCTATAATAATAAAGCGGGTTGTGCATTGAACTGAAAGTGCTGCTAAAAGAATGTGACTCTCTGCAGAGAGGAAATAGGAAGTAGAAACGCTACCCACATGAGTTGCATTTCCAAATATGGACTGATAATTTCACGTTTACATCATGTCAGAAGCGGAATAAGACACTGCATTTTACATATGAGCTACATCTGTATTACTTACAGTGATAATGTTAAAAGTATACATGAGTGGCAAGTGCAAAGAGTTGAGTGCCACATTCCATGGTAAAATGCTGCATGTAGTAACATGCAATGTTCCTGTGTTTGTGCATAGCATTGCAGATCTCAGGCAGAATGTGTCTCGGGAACATGAGGTGGTTAAGAAGAAAGAGCTGGACCAGGGCCCTAAAGCCTCTTACGGCTATGGAGGGAAATTTGGAGTTGAGAAAGACAGAATGGACAAGGTTAGACTCGAAAGAACCTCTCTGCATACATTAATATTCAAGCTAGCTGTTTAAAAACACATTGCACCAGGTTTGACGGTTTTGATCATTTCCCCACAGGGTGCTTTAGGGCACAGCTATGTGGCAGAGGTAGAGAAGCACTCATCCCAGACAGATTCAGCAAAGGGTTTCGGCGGAAAATTCGGTGTACAGAAGGACCGCGTGGACAAGGTTAGAAAATAATGTGAATAAATGTGATCGTACAATAGAAATGAATGTAATGATATTTTATTTTCTTTACCTTCTATTACTGATTTATCACAGTCTGCCATGAACTATGAGTATAAGGGTGAAGTACAGCAGCATGCATCTCAGAAGGGTATTTATACATTTAAACATCTCAAGATGCTTCATCTTCTCTATTTTTCTGTGCTTAATATAATAATCGCTTCTGCACTGTTCATAAGATTATGCCAAAGGTTTTGGTGGCAAGTATGGTGTGGAGAAGGAGAGGGTTGACAAGGCCGCGCTTGGTTACGATTATAAAGGCGAGACTGAGAAACACCAGTCACAGAAAGGTCATTTCAATCTCTGCTGTATCCTGGTCCTCAATCCATCTTTTGGTCTCATTTTGGTGGAGGAATAGTTTATGAAGCTGTTTTCTGAACATCTCGCAGACTACGCAAAAGGCTTTGGGGGGAAATACGGTGTGGAAAAAGAAAAGGTTGACAAGGCTGCTCTGGGTTATGACTACAAAGGAGAAACAGAGAAACATCAGTCTCAGAAAGGTCATTTCAGTCTCTACTGTTAATGGACCAGAACCCTGGTCCTCAATCCTTATATTTGTCTTTTTTTGGTGGAAGAATTGTTTATAAAGTATTCTGTTTTCTGAACATCTCGCAGATTACGCGAAAGGCTTCGGAGGGAAATACGGAGTGGAAAAAGAAAAGGTTGACAAGGCTGCTTTGGGTTATGACTATAAAGGAGAAACAGAGAAACATCAGTCTCAGAAAGGTACCGTAAATATTCCCTGAGATCACTTGACTAACTCCTTCAAAAACCACCTGCATATTTCATCCACCAGGAATTTTTGGGCTGCATTAGTGTCACATCACATGGTATTTTATCTCTGAACACAATGAAGCCTCCTACATGGCAAAATGGTTAGATCTGTGTCTTGTTCCCAGCCAAAATATCTAAAAATTCAAGGCTTAAGCAAAATAATCGATAATTTCAAACAAGATTACACTATGCTTACACAAAAACAAAGCAAAAACTCACTTAATTTTGACTTGATTTCTTTGTTTAAGAAGAAACAAAAATTCTTCTTAATTTAAGAATTTGTTTATATTTTGGCTAGAAACAAGACTAATCTAAGCTAGAAAAGCATTTTTTTGCAGTGTTCCACAACGAGTGACTCCCTTCCATCTGTTTTAGAAGATTTAGCTATGAAGGTTTTGTATTCTATCAATAATGACTGAAATCGTAGCTGAGCCTAGACCCAGCGCTAGGTCTTAATTTGTGACCCTGGACCACAAAACCAGTCTTAAGTCACAGGGGTATATTTGTAGCAATAGCCAAAAATACACTGTATGGGTCAAAATTATTGATTTTTCTTTTTTTGCCAAAAATCCTTAGTAAGTCAAGTCAATATTATGTTCCATGAAGGTATTTAGTCAATTTCTTATCAAAAATATATTAACAAAATTTTTGATCAGTAATATGCATTGATAAGATCTTTATTTGGACAACTTCAAAGGTGATTTTCTCAGCATTTAGATTTTTCTGTACCCTCACATTGCCCTATCCACCCATCCAACATCAATGGGAAGCTTATTTATTCAGCTTTCAGATCATGTATACATCTTAATTTTGGAAAATTAACACTTATGACTGGTTTTGTTGTCCAGGGTCACATTTAAGCAGTTTTCTGAGGGCCATGGTGTTTAGCACCACAAAATGTGATTTATTTAACTGACAGGTCTGTTTTTTTACATTATACTAAATATACATGTTCTCATTGATTTCAGACTATTCAAAGGGTTTCGGAGGACGTTATGGAGTGGAATCTGATCGCATGGATAAGGTACATTTCGCATTAATTGTATAGCATTATGTTTGACAGTTTCCCAGTGAACGTATATTGAGTTGTTTTTTTCCACAGAGTGCAGCTTCTTTCGGTGATATGGAGTCACCGTCATCATCTTATGAAAAGCCTCAGGCTTTCGAGGCCTGTGAGTGTTTGCTGTGTTATATATACATGGAATGGTTACATTTGAAGTGACTGCTTTTAAGTAGCAATGCGTTCGTGCATTTTAAATGTGTTGACAAAGGGTCCGTATACGTTTCAGGGACTCAGTAGATTCTTCTCTTTCTGGTGTTTATGATGTTTATAGCAAGTGTAGGAGCTGGGAACCTTAAGGCTCGGTTTGAGAACATGGCGAAGGCCTCGGATGAGGAGAATAAAAAGAAAGCAGAAGAGGAGAGAGCCAGAAGACTCGCTCGGGAGAAGAGAGAACGAGAAGAGGCAAAACGCAAACAAGAGGTTCACAGATACCCATACATTTATACATATATAGACACGCTTGCTACACTTTTAATAGAAACGCATGACAACAATAGATATCCCACCTACGCACGCCAGCCTTTTCTTTTACACAAACTAATGAACATTTAGCAATGCCGTTTTTTTTTTTTTGTTAAGGAGCAGAGCAAGTGTGAAGAGGAGGAAGAGAACCAGAGACCACCACCTGTGCCGGCATCCCAAAAGCCCCAAGAGACGTTCAGAAGCCTGCCAGAAATTCCCAGAGATGAACCAGAGGCAGAAGCTCAGGCACGACACTTTTGTTATGTTTTCACTGCTCCTTTGAAGACACCCAGAGCAATGGGCAGCCATTTTTGCTATGGCACCCGGGGATTCATTGGGGCTTACAACTCTCTAACCATTAGGCCACAACTGACCCTAATGCTCACAATCCAAAACTCCTCTCCAGATCTTATAAGGAACCCATTATAACATCACAAACATGAGCACTGGATTATTCCCCCAGAAATGAAAATTAAGTCACCATTTACTCATTCTTGTGTTATTTTAATGCTGGACATGTGTCATATTGTGTGTTCTGAGAGAATTCCCCACACGGAAATAACCTATATAAACTATATACTATATAAATAGGATTAAGTCAAAAACAAACCCAAAATCGAATTGGAATTTAACGAAAATCACGACCATGACTGTTGGTTGGCGGTTCCTGTAATGCTCAAATTTATACATAAATGTTTATTCAGTAGCTTGGTGGGGCTGTTATTACTTGTTTCACATGCAAACAGACCAGCCAGTCATAACAGGGTTCATTTACATATTAAAGTCTTAAAGGTACCCTGGAATATGTTAAATTCCAAAGGTGTGGTCACTTTTACTAACGCTTTTGTGTGGAATCCATTTTAATATCTGCGCGATTCGGAATCCGCCCAACTTGGTAAAAACCCAAACCATTTGTTTGTCATTTATTTGGTTCTATGGTTTTTGCGTTATTTAAACCGACTGCATTTTCGTCATTATTTTACATCAAGGTGTATGCCGTAGTTTCATTCAAACAATTGATGTCAAATTTCCGCTAGTGTAAAAGCGAAAGTAAAAAGCACTGTTCTTTTTAAACTAGGCTATTTAAAAGCGAAGGAAGGTGAGGGAAAGAGGGAAAACTCAAACGAACTAAAAGCAAACAACTGCTTGTTGCAGAATTGCCGCAAATTTAATAGAAAAAGTACAGCGCGCACGGTGCTTTCAGGCTAGATAAAGCCCAAGGAAAGGAGGAAAAGATGCAAAACTCAGATGATGCCTCCATCACCGTATTACCGGTGTTGTTGCATGGCGATTAACCAGTGAGGAAATAGCTGACACAAATAACATCTCAAATAATGTGGCCTGATTTACACTGAAGGAGAGACTTGAGTCATATCAAAGGACTGTAAAATTATTCAAAAATATATTTTGGAACAGTAAACAACCACCGTTTTGTTTGGTTTTTTGTTTTTTTTTAAGTAATAAACTGTCATAGTCACTTTCGGCACATATAATACAGGAACTGATCATTGTATACTCTGTGTGCGTTTCAGGTGGAGCCTGAATATGAGGAGCCACCGTTGTTGCCACCCCGCTCAGATGACCTGATAGAAGAGGAAGAGGAGGAGGAGGAAACTTACACTGAATGTGAACCCGCCCCTGTACCTCAGGAAGAAGATTATGAGGATATTAGCTCATATACTACAGCAGGTTTGACACACACACATTGACATATACCACATGTGTTCATTGCGAGAATCAAGGCCATATCAAGAAAAAGTAGATGGTTCGAATTATAACAGCTATAACTGTTTGTTATTGCTAACATCTGTAATTCATTGTTGTTTTAGCTACTTCAGCAGCTGTTGAGAATGACTATGAAGAACTAAGTGGGACAGGACAGGCAGCCACGGCCATTTATGACTACCAAGGAGGTATGTACAGCCATAGCAGCTGATAAACCGTGTCCCTAACTGACGCTAAAGAGCTACATAGTTGATTTCTGTTGATTTGTTTTGTTTTAGTTTAGTCTGCTGTGCATTATGAGTATCATTCGTACTTTTGCAGAGGCCAGCGACGAGATCTCCTTCATGCCAGGTGATATCATCACTAACATTGAGATGATTGATGAGGGTTGGTGGAAAGGAACGTGTCACGGTCGCACAGGCCTGTTTCCTGCCACCTTTGTGGAGCTCCAGTAGTTGCTTATAATCAATGATCAAACTTGTGCTTTATTAGCTACTTGCAGACAATTATTTTTATTGCATTTTTACGACATACAAGTGCAATATACTAACATGCACTGAATGAAAAATGAGCTTGCATCTATTAGCTGAGCAGAACTGTCCATTCAGTGCACATGATTTTTAAGCAAATAGCATGGATTCATATTTTATCCATAAAGATTTGAGCTCTACTGTTCAAAAGTTTGGGGTTTCATATTTTGTAGTGTTTTTGAAAGGTTTAATGCTCACCAAGGCTGCATTCAGTTGATCAAAAATACATTAATATAGTTGAAATATTATTACAGATTAATTTTATTTCAATGTTTTTGAAATGTAATTTATTCCCGTGATGAAAAGCTGAATTGTCAGCAAATCATTACATCAATCCTTCTGAAATCATTCTAATATGCTGGTTTGGTGCTCAAAAATAATTTTCAGTGTTGAAACCATGATTTTGTCAGGATTCTTTGATGATTAATACATTCATAAGAACAGCATTTCTTGGAAATAGAAATCTTGTAACATGCATGTTTTTACTATTACTTCTGATCAATTTAATGCATCTTTTCTGAATTACAGTATTAATTTAATATAAAAACATCGCCCCAGATTTTTTAATTATAGTTTATAAAAGAACATCAAATAAATGTTTAACCAGTCACAGTATTTGGTAACTGCTTGTAGATGATTCTCAGTCTTACAATATGAAAAATAAATTTTTAAATGTGCAAATATATCATCTTTTTTAGCAAAACTAAGAAATTCTTACAGGTTTAGAACTACTTGAGGGTGAGTAAATGATGACAGAATTTTCATTTTTGGGTGAACTATTCCTTTAACTACTATGTACTTACATTTAAATTAATAATTTGGTACAGTGCACTTATTGTGTACATACATGTTTTTACATTGTACTTACATGTTTAAAATGTAACATGTAAGTACATCCCTTACACCTTAACCTATCACCTTAAACCTGTCCCTAACCGTACCCGTATCCCAAAAGTGTTTTGCAATACAATACGAACACAGTAAGTACATTGTACTTATTTTTTGTTGCAAGTACGTAATAGTTAAGGCCACCTAATATAAAGTGACCAGTATGTCAAATATTAGAGTGAATATAAAAATGCTGTTAGTAGTTTTAAATTAGGAATGTCATTAATTACCAGTTTTTGAATCAGATAATTTACAAATGCGCTAATATATTAAGTTTGCTATTATTAATATATTACAGACTTTTGGTTGGTGCAGAGATGAAATGTTAGAGTATAGTATACCATTCTGCCTTACAGAGATACACAAGCCACTGGCCTGGCTTATGCTTGTCTCTTTATTGACTCAATGTTGTGCCTTTTTGTTGACCACAAAATAAAACTAAACCCTCCATAAAAGGTATATTGGATTTTTACTTCAAAGTAAAGCAGCCCCACAGAGTGAGAGGTTTAAGTACAGAGGGAAAAAACAGATATTTCATTAGAAGACACTGTTGTGTAATACACTGAATGCGGGTGACTCCCATTAGCCACGATGCTGAATCACCCATTACATCACACATTTTTAACGAGAAGCTACAGCGTCTCATTAATTAATCGCCATTACATTTCACAAATGCAAACACTGTTATTCTCTACAAGGTTGCATAAACGCTCCATAGAAATGTACATGAAAAAGCCGCACAGCAAGACTCCTGTACAGCTGTGGCGGGAATAGTGTCCATGCACGAGCAGATCCATTCATCTACCAGGCAATCCCCTTCTTCAACTTAGATTTTCCTCGTTTAGTCATACGCTTGGCTTTCACCTTCTTTATATGCTTTTGGTTCATCCAGACCGGATACCGTCCTTGATCATCCAGCATTGTCTTTTTATTGCGTTTAACGTCTAAATCCATCTTTCCACCATCCGCTGCAAAGCAATGACAGATTTAATACGGTAAAACACAACATATAACCCAAATTGCTAACGTTTCTGTAAAAGCTCACCACCATCTTCCTGCATCTCAACATCCTTTGGCTTCTCCTTCACTTTCTCAGGCGGCACCACAGTGGCGATCTCAGCCACATCGTTCATGGTGATCTCTCCTTTCTCTCCCTGACCCAGGACTGTTTTGAGTCTGGCCAGTTCTTTGGGAGCAACTTTCTTTCTTTTCTCGGCTCTCATCTTTCTCCTCCACTTGCTGCGCAAACTTTTGGCCATCCTGACGGAAACTGAAGAGAGAAGATAAAGGTAATAGTAAAAGTAAAATCATAAAATAGGTGTGCATATATATATATATATATATATATATATATATATGGATCAAAACCTTTCATCAAAGTTGTCCTAAAATCAAAAACAATACCTATTCTTGTCTTAGGACAACTTTTTGATCCATTTCGAATGTTGACTACTTTATTTATACATATATGTATATACGTATATATGTATACATATATGTACGTATATATATATATATGTATATGTATATGTATATATATATATATAAATTAAATAACAATTGCCCGTGTCCTATGGTGTGACTGCAAAAATGTAAAAGAAAAACGACACGAGAAACATATATCTTCATTATAGAGTTACAAATAGCTTGAGGGAGATGTACTGTATCTTTAAAAATGTATGTAATTTTCTGTCACACCATAGGACACATACATAACCACCCATATATACCCCGTAGTGTAAAGAACACAATGTTATTATGTGATATTTCCACATTTTCCGCGATTATTTTGGTGTCTAACTCATTTACTTCATCATCTCTTTATTAGAGAACAACTTGAAACTCCTAAAATGTGCAAATGTTGGTCGCTCCATAAACATAATAAAACACTGACACTGACTTCACATAATTATACATATGTTATCATCTAAATAACCGATCACACAACTTTAATCATAGTTAAATGCAAGAGACCCGTGTCGGAAAAATTCAAAGACGATCGTTAGCCAGTTAGCCATCTCACATATGTAAAGATATAAAGCTTTTTATTCTAATACATATCACGCACAAACACCGCTCACACGCTGACGATACACGGACTTCAATATTTATTGCGGTGTTAAAGCTAGTATTTACATTCGCGGTCAGTAACTTACATATATCTTCAGAGCACCTCTGGATACACGTGTATGTGTGTACAGCTGCCGCTAAGCAAGTTCTTTCCCACAGTGCCTTTTTTTGCGACGAAACATTCGATGTTTACGGCTCGTGTGGTCGCACGCTTAGTCCAGGAGAGGGCGATAAAATTGCGGCCTGCTTGTAGTAGAAATATCACAATTGCAGGCGAAATGTGTTATAAATCCACAAATATATCCCTCTATATTAAGGTCCCAGCTTCAAATAGTGTCAGCTAAAAGTAAGTTGATTTCCCCCAACATTTGTAAACACTGTGGCTCTGTAAAGTTACCCAGTGTTCAGTTTGTTTAACCGGCCACATGCATCTAAACACTGGCCCTGACATGTTTAAGATACATCAGAGCAAGATATTTTCATTTTGAGACAGCTCAAACATGCAATTTAGTCTGGGACTAGCTTTTAAGCCTTGTCTGTGAAACTGGAGGAAAACGTTGTATTTGCAATTTCATTGATAGCTGTCCTTCATCAAACCCCAGTAAGGTTACTTGGCTCAAAAAGTGCAGTTTGGGTGGGTTAGCATGGCCCAGTTAGCTCCTAATGTTAGGCATCACATGTTCAGATTCAGTTTATCATAAGAGATTTTGTTAGGGGTTGTCTTTTAACATTTAAGCTGAAGTGTTTTGTGTCTTTTTGGCACTTGTAGGGCTCCCGTCAATGTTGTCATGATGTTATTTGGAGTAGAAAGTCACAGATATTTTCAAAGGTCCAGAGATGTCTGTAGAAAAGCTAAGACTATAAAGAAAGCATGTGTTTTTTATGATTTCAGGGCTGTCAAAAGTGTAAAACTGCTCTGGAAAGATTTATACTGTTAATTTGTTTTTCTCCTCGGGTTTATACAAAGTCGGTATCTTCTCGGTGATCATTTATTTATGCCTTATTGTATGTGTGTGTGTGTGTGTATTAATGCTGTCAAACTATTAATCACCATTAACCACAACCGTTCTTGTTTGCCTTATGTATGAATGCATGCTATATATATATATATATATATAAATACACACACATACAGTATATTTTTGAAAAATATTAACGCTTGTACATATATACATCATATATATCTTCTTTTTTAGATCATGCAAGATATGTTTAATATATAAACAGCATGCTTTGATTTGACGTTGATTATTTTTCTTCTGTGATTCTGGATGCCAGATTGTC
>JAUMHI010000037.1:10601600-10618899 GCA_032359435.1 Enteromius unitaeniatus | reverse complement strand
TGTCTTAAGACACGAAACGATCGTTTTTTGTGAGAAACTGAACAGTATTTATATCATTTTTTACCTCTGATAGACAAAGTCACCTACATCTTGTGATCTTGTGAACTATCCCTTTAAAATAGTCCATGTGACATCAGTGGTTCAACCTTAATTTTAGGAAGCTACAAGAACACTTTTTGTGTGCAAAGAAAACAAAACTAATTTCTTTATTCAACTATTTCTTCTCTTCTAGTCTTCAATGCGTGTTCACAACAGTACCATGACGCATAAATTATATTGTGAAAAGTAAATATTTTAAATTGTAAAAACATCATCAACAAACAACCGTAATAATATTTATAATCTGAAAAAATATTACAATAACAGCAATGTAAAAATAACAATTATTTGTAATCAATCCCTTGCAGAATAAAAGTTTTAAAATAGCAATTATTGTAATATTGTTGTTGTGTTAGTACAAAATCGCAACAATAAATCTAATAATATAATAACAATTATTATTATTGTTATTGGTTTATTGTTAGTGCTGATTAATTGCAATTAATAACATCCAAAATAAAAGTTTTTGTTTACACAATGTATATATAAATACTCACATACAGTATATATTTAGAATATATATATATATATATATATATATATATATATTGATATTGATAGATATAAAGTTTTTAAATGTATAAAAAATATATATATATTTTCCTTAAATATATACATGCATGTTTAAATAAAAACATTTGTTTTAGGTGTGCTTCATCGTGATTAATCATTTGACAGCATTATTTATTATTATATAAAATGTATGTTATGTTTTATTATATTCAAATGCTGTTTTTTATGTTTGTGTGTCGCTATTTTACCCAAAGGCAGTAACAGAAATGTACTGCTTTTTGTTTGATTTTTATGACCTCATAACGACTGTATGACATGAGCAGAGTCTATTTGAGAACAAGGTCTCGGGTTAAACGATGTCCTTATCCAGTTTGAAGTGCTGAGCTTGGATTTAGACTTCTGAGAATGCAGAAGCAGTTAAAAAGAAATCTGACAGTATTCAGAGCCCAGTGTAAATCACAGTCTTGTCCAGCAGGAGACAGTCAGCGTGGTCTACAGCATACGTATATCCACACCAATTTAAAATGCCCTCTTCAGTTTCCAATTGCCATGCTGCGTGACATAAAGGTTAATGTCTCCCATGCACTTATAACTGTGTATCTGTGATGTTCTATCAGTGAAGAGCTGACTGTAGCGTCATTCGAGAGCGTAGCGTCTGCCTGTGCAGCCCAGACAGAGAGACAGGGCTTCCCCCTGACACCAGCATTGATTCTTCCGTTGAAAGACTCTCCTTTCTTTCCTGTAGTATTAATGAATGATTCATGAGGCTGCACAACAGGAAGCAGAGTGGAAATTGGCAGTGTGCTTTGGACAGAGAGAATGTGTAGAGATTAGCTACACCTCTTCTCAAATACGGCTCATGGCCGTGGACCCGTGAGGGGCTTCGGTATAAAATCTGCTTAATATGTTGGGCTCATTAGCTTTGATGTTTTTATAATGGCCAGATGCTTGAGTCCCGTGCACGCCATGCACAGCAAAAGGCCCCCAGATAGCATTTATGCAACTGAATTAGACCGGATCTCCAGAAGGAGCTAATTTTTAGCTCCTTGTTTTTGTTGTACCATTTTATTTATTTATTTATTTTTAATAGTTTTTTTTTTTTTTGGTGCTGCATTGTAATACCATTGATCAGTTATTAGTTGTTTCTTATTTAAGGAAAAATGGAAGCAATCAGACCAACAAAAGAGCAGTGTGCTAGTGATTTGTTTTTAGGGAAGCACAGATGAGGAATTTGGTATTTCCAAAAGTGCTTGCGCTATAAAGCATTAATGTGATAACTTAAAAAATTATGTGGCTCAGTCATTTAAAATTGGTTTAATTTTAAGTTATATTAGTTCTAAACCCCCTGTAACTGTGGTAAAAATGACTGTATTTGGGCAGCTTATTGTGTTTATAAAACAGTGAAAGCAGTAATGCAATAAAACACACTAACAGTATAATTGCATTGATAAAACTATCTATATTGATATTAATAATATGCACATTCTTTCAACAAGCAGAGGAGAAGACAGAAAATTATGTATAAAGTTATACATAAAATGTCTTAACCAGCTTCATGTTCTGTTAAGTTATTTCTCTACCTAAACTAATAAAAAAAATTTTCACAAAAAAAGCTTTTTTTTATAGTAATTTGGTCATTAATTAATTATTAATTTATTGATTGATTTTTTTATTCATTAATAATTAAAAAAAATTATAAATACCGGTGTGAGAATTTAAATTATATATATTTTTATATATTTTTTATATTTTATAAACAAATAAATTAGATGTTATAGTGCTGTCAAACAATTCAGTGTGATTAAACACTTCCAAAATACAAAATAAAAGTTTTTGTTTATATTATATAGGTGTATATTTCTTATGCATATATAAATACAAACACCTGCATGTATATTCTTAGGAAAAATATGTAATGTTTCTAAATTAAATATATTCATATATAATATCAAATATAAGAATATGAACATATGGTAACACTTTACAATAAGGTCCATTGTTTAACGTCTATTTGTTCTACAGCGTTTCTTAGTGTTAATTTCAGCATTTACTCATTATTAAAATCACAATGTGTGTTTGTTTACATTAGTTAATGTATGTATAACATGAACTAACAGTGAACAACTGTATTTTCATGAACTAACATTAACAAAGATAAATAAATACTGTATTAAATGTACTGTTCATGTTAGTTATTACAGTAACTGTTAACAAATGCGCCTTGTTATAAAGTGTTAAAGAATATATAAATATATAAACATGTAAATGTTTTCAAAATATATACTGCATGTTTGTGTACTTATATATAGCCTACATAATAAATCTAAGCAGTACACATGCATATATTACATAAATAAAAACATTTATTTTAGATGAGATTCATATTCATTCACTATAAATTTAGATTAAATTATATTTTATATATATATATAGATTAATTAAGCTACAGCATCTCAAATATTACTGAAAAAACAGAATTGTATATATAATTAAAAGCCTGTTTAAGAATATTTGAAGTGCAGTTGGTTATTTTATTGGTTATTTATTTTATTTTACATTATGATGATTATGTCTAGTTTTTCATCAAGTGTTTCTGAGTTTGAATATGTTAGTGAGATATTCACATATATTTTTTCCAAAAGATTGTAATATACAACACTGAATGTGAGTTATACATTGACCTTTAAACACTGAGCTGAATGTGGTTCCCTCATTTGGGAATTTAAAAGTGACACTATTTTGTGTTTTTTAATTTAATAAAGCTCCTTTTCATGTAAGTTTGGCCTACAGTTTCTTTTTTCTTTTCTTTTCTTTTCTTTTCTTTTCTTTTCTTTTCTTTCAAGCTTAAGTTTTTTTATAACCACTGAAAGACCATTTCTGTAACTGCTCTCACTGGACATTCACAAAGTTTGGCCCTACATCACTGTGCAGTGTATCCTAAACTTAGCCCTCCAGCTCTGCTTTAATGTGTGAACGTTAGCCTGAGACTGTCCTGGATGGATGTGAACGCTGTCCCCTCTTTCTGTAATTGTATTTTTCATCTGAAAGGGCCCGCCGGTGGGCTCAAATGATTAGTGGTGTTGTTTTTCTCTGCCTAGTCGAATTTGTTCTAATGGAGGGCATAAGATGAGTTGAGCAAAAGATAGGAACCGTGTGTGACGTAGCCACATAAAAACCCACAAAAAACTTTTCCTCCCTCGTGAAACCTAATCCATCAGCTCAGTGGCTCAGCACGTAAAATCGCGTTACTCTGAGCAAATAAGTAATCATAACGGTACATTAAGCCACAGGATACACAGGTCTATATAACAGCCATAATTTGGTTTATTTCCATTTTTAGCGCCAGTGTCCTTGGAGGCTTTTCTTGAAAAAGATGTGTTGTCATGGTTGCAATGTGTCAATACCAGCGCACCCAGCTGTGCGATACCATAGAGCTGTATCTGTGAGCAGAACAGAGGCAAAAACAAGACTGGTGAGTCATCATTGGTGGGAGTGGGGAAGACCTCGGTAGAAATCCAGCTATGAAAGAGAGAGAGAGAGATGATGGTCGAGTGAGTCGTATTTTGCAGATACTGCAAATTGCTTGGGATTTGTGTTGAGGAAGGATAGCGTAGCAAAAAAGCGGCATGGAGATGTACCATGTTCATACCACAACATTTTTTGAATCCTTGAATGCACAGACATGTGCCATGCATTTAATACCATGTTTCAATGACAAATAGCATGGTGATATTGTGTTTTTGCTATGACACCAAAACAATAAAACACATTATAAATGAGGCATGTGTTGCATCCAGTGGAGACATAATTACTGATTATAATGGCTTAGCACTGTGTTTTTACATGTCACATTGCATCGTGCCTCATAAACATAACATCATGTCTGCATTTGTCACTGGAGAAACGACAAACAACAAGCATTACTCTACACTGCTCTAAACTCGCATTTGAATAGTACGGAGCAGGATCTTTTAATAAGAAAAAAATTTATTTACTTAAAGGTTGTGAGTCAGAAGCGCCAGACTGTCCTTGCAAAGCTGGAATTGCCAAGCTAGCCTAGACTTCTCTCCAGGTTTTAAGAGTCAGTCCTCTGTAAATGCACTGAACACACTCTAATATTTGGGTTGAACTGTTCTGGAACAGTGTTGTAAATACAAATTAACCACTGATTTCTAGTTGTGTCCTCTTCTAGAAGCACAAAGAAAGTAGTTTCACCTTCACAATGAAACACCGTATCTCCAGAACATGGCGTTGGCAAATAAAAGTCCTCTTATATTAAAGTGTTTTTGTGGTTTGCTTTGGTACCGCAATTGGTACTGAGAACTGTGGATTTTCACAGAATACTGAAATTTTGGTACCGTGACAACACTAATTTGTTCAGTGGCTTTTGGTCAGAGCAGAGATGTTGTCGCTGAACTAAAAGGTGAGTTTTTTGTGTGTGTGTTTATTTTACCAACCTGATCTTTTGGATATTATTAGACTAATCTGACTAATTACACACTTAACTGTGAAACATTATTTTAATGCCATGTCAGCTAGAGTTACTCGCAGATGGGTTTGTCACTTTTTAAGGTCCCCCTGAAACATTTCCATTGTGGTCCGTGCTATTTGCAGCACGTTGCTAGAATTTGCAGCACCTGTGTTGTCAAACTGATGAAGATGTTTTCTTATGATGTTTGCATGTGTTTTCTTAAGTTTGCAGCGCATTGAGTTCTCTCGGCCACCGTACAGAAGTACCAAAATGTGTACTACATTAGTTATGGTTTTGTATTGCCTAGGTTTTGTTTAAATAAATGGACTTCAGTGAGACCTTGTGTCATACCACCACTCTACTGTGTTACCACCATAGTAAGTTACCTTGGCAAACGTCTACAAAAATACTACAGTGTATTATCATACCATCATGTCATAACGATATGATATAAGGGTCACGCTTTATTTTAAGGTCCAATTATCACTATAAACAAACCATAATTTATAGGCCTAATTCAAAGTATCTGAGTATGATTGTGTGCTATGGCATATATAAAAGCACAATAGTATTAACCTCTGATACATCACTGAACATTTTGTAATTGAGAGCACCAGAGTGGAGCTCTATTGTGATTCATCTGCACTTCTGTGCTCAGTGTAATATTTACATAGATTGGATGTCACTTCAGTAACAATCACGATTGTTGTCAGACCAGTCACGTATTTACAAACAGTTGACACCTCTAGATGAAAGCGTCCAAATTCTAGCTGATAGCACACATTCAGTAAGTCACAGTGACTGAGGGAGTCCGCTCTCACACGGCACCTCAGGGACTATGCTAATTATTACCATTTACATAAATTCGAAACAACTTCCATCTATATAGAGGCTAATCTGCTGTTGTGAGAAATCTGGTTCTTCCTCAAAATCAGGTCTAAAAAGAACTTACTAAAAGAACTTACTGAAGTGTGTCTTGCTGTGACCTTGCTTTGATGTTTCCTGTTGGAACATCTATTACTCTGTTGGTTCACCTGTGGGTCTATCCATCTGTGTATCTGTTCATCTAGCTCTGGTTTATTACATCAAAGCATCATTTTTACCGACTTGGAAGATCATTTATGGCAATTTGTCTTTATGGTTCTTCACACCAAGACATTTTTATCTGTATTATCCACTTTAAAACTATCGTAAAGATCCTCATTCCTGCTTCCTGTCCAAAATTATAGCAGGAAAAGCCATCATGTGCTCTTTGGAATGACCTAATCTGTCTCCGCTCCAAGTGGTACACTCCGGTCCCTTTGGACATTCATACAGTATCTTGCGATGAGATTATCTCTATCCTCCTCCAACCCTCCCCCTATCAAGAGCCCAACACACCTCATTTCCTAGCCAACACTTGGTATTCTCTCCATCTCACTGGAGACTCATGCTCACCCGTTCATGCTACCCTCCTCCACTGTAGATGATCTTTGTGTCAAATCTCCCAGGACCTTACTGTGCTCCCACCCAAATGATTTCTGAATTATTAATCCCATTCTGCCATTTGAGTTCTCTATGGATTGCTAAACCAGGGCTGGGGAACCTTTGATGTTGAGGTTGAATAGGGCTTGAGCTGTTGGGAATACTTCGGCCAATTCAAGAGGTGGGAAATTATTGTGTTGGCTGGGCCTTTAGCTTTTTTCACCAACTTTACTTATTGTTGTGCCCATAAAATGGGAAGCAAGCATCTCAATTAAAATTTTGCCTGCTTTGGCACACCCACACCTTTTTATATAGATTCTCATTGACTTCAATTCTGACATGGGTGACACTTCATAATAACTGCACACAATATAAATCATTAGGTACGCATTAGTAAATACTTGAAATTGATCAATAATAAAGTATGAAAGCAAATGTATTAGGTATGCTCAAACAACAAAACATGTGTAGCTGTATTTATGAACTGCTAACTAATGCCTATTAATTTTGGAACAATGCTTTATAAAGGATGATTATTTACTAATGCAGTTTTTATAAAGTCTTACCCATACATGATTAATGAATTCCTTGTGACTGTCATAAGAGGATAATTGAAGCAGATATAAATATTTGGTCATCATTTTCTCACTTTAATGTCTTTCCACACACAACTTTGGGCTTTGGACTGGGTTTGGCTTTAAAAAGAGTGCATTCTGTTTAAAGTCCAACTTTAGACCATATTTTAATGCTCTTGGTCTTGTCACTCGGGACTCAGACTCAAGGCCAAGTTTGGTCTCGAGTACATTGCATGTGTTTTGCAGCCTGTGCCAATTCTTGAATATGACCACTCTTTCATTCATTCCTTTCTGACCCTTATTTAGCTTACTCCAGTCTCAACCTGATTTCAACTACAAAACTGTCTGGCCATTTGCAAAAACGACAAATAAGGGAAATAAAAGTAAGCGATACTACTTGTATGCAATATTCCTAGTCTTCGGAAGCAGTATGACAGCCTCATTATTTATTTTTTAAATCTCATATGCACTTGCATTTAGTTCAAATATGCTGTATTACTTCAATGCCCGGATAAGCATAACAAATATATACTGTGCTACTAATAGGCCTTATTTGACATCAGCGATGTCATACCTGATTTTTTGTTTTTTATGTCTTAACGTTGACGTGAAAGCTGATGCAATACATCTTGTACTAAATTTAAACTGAGCACATGCACACATGAGATTTGAGAGCTATGGAAGATGGGGAAGATTTTTCATGGATAACGAAATTAAAACCACTACAAACAGGTTATGTTTATGTCAATTGTTGAAAACACGGATTACAGAAAGTCAGCTATGACATGACGGTGAGTCAATAATGAGAGAATGTTCAGTTTTGGATGAACTGTTTCTCATGGAAGCCAGTTTCCGTCACTGAATAAAAAATGTAAAAAGGTGATTGTGACTTTTTATTTCCCAATTCTGACTTTTTTTTCCTCAAAATTGTGTGATACAAACTCGCAATTGTGAATTCTAAATATGTATATAAATATTTTGCTCAAAATTGCGATTTATTTATCACACAATTTTGCCTTATTGTTCTTAATTGTGAGTTTATTTCATGCATTTCTGCTTTTTTTTTTTTTTACGTAATTACGAGTTTATAACTATAAATTTATAACTTGCAATTGCGCCTTTTTCACGTAATTGCGAGTTTATATCTCGGACTTTATAACTTGCAGTTGCTAGTTTATATCACACAATTCTGCCTTTTTTTACATAATTGTGAGTTTATTTCACACAATTCTGCCTTTTTTTTACGTAATTGTGAATTTATATCTCACAATTCTAAGAACAAAAAAGGCATAATTGTGAGATAAAAAGTCATTGGTGGAAACTGGCTTCCATAGCTTCTTTAAGAACTGTTTAACATATGAAAAGACTGAGGATCAATCTAAAAACATATATCTCAACAAAATCAATTCTGTTCCGAGTGAAGTGGCAGAGATTTTGGAAGGATGACTCATTCTTATTGATATTGAGGTCTCAGCCCTTGTGACACTGCCACTATCAAACTCTCGTAATGAGTGATAAATCAACTGTCACATGTAGGAAGCATTAAGAGACCTTTAGAGGAAGCTTACGACCTCCATTAAAGTGAAACCCCTCTATATCGTGCCCTATCTCTCTCTCCTTTTTCTCATTGAGCAGAGATTAATTCTGCAGTTCTGCTCAGTCAGGTACATCACTCCAGTCCGGTGCTCTTTTGGCCAGACTCCCTTCTCTGCTGCCAAACTGTGAGTCTCTAAGGATACCTGACTAGGGCCGGCTAGATGGATGTATTCTGAGCTAATCTGTGTGTGTCTTCAGCAGACGTAGTGTGTGTGTTTGAGCACTATATTTAGAACTAAGGTGTAGTTTTAGTATGTTTACACACTTGAAATGCTTATTTTTGGCCTTGTTGCTATTTTATTGATAGCCATTAAAGAAAAAGGACAGATAGAGATGTGTAGAAGATGTATGACTGGGAAATGATGCAAACCAGAATTAGACATGCATTATTATTTTTTATAAATAATTTGTGCAGAGCAATAATTCAAACTATTTATCACAAATTAGTTCAAGGTGCTGGAATGCTGTTCAGCCTAAATTAACCCCTAGGTTAGACTAAAATGTGCTTTCATAAAGGTACAAATACCGCTTGCATGAATTCCAATGGGTAAATGGATCCCTGATGTACTGTATAAGAATTTGATAGTCCAAGTTTAGGCCAATTTTAAAATACAGAAAATAATAATAGCTATTGTAGTTTAAGCATGTTTTGGATACACAAATTCATATTAAAATTAATTAAGTTATTTTAGTGTTTGCTTGTTTTTTCATCGAGTTGAATTAGTATTTTGTTTAGCCTTAAAAAAAGTAATGTAATTGCCAGGAGATTGCTTGAAAGTCATATCTTTGAACGGATTTCAACAGAAAAGTCCCAAAGCGGTAGTTTCTTGATGGTGACATCACATGATATTTCAGAAAATTGACATCATCAAACATTGTTTATTTGTATTTTATGATGGAAATATAAATACATTTAGTTATTTAATGACACATAAAAAAATCATATCACTGAACCCAAATATTGCCCCAAAATAAGCAATTGACACTAACTATTAGACTGGGACTCTGAATGAATAAGTCATTTATATAGTGCTTTACAGTCATGAGAGGGTCTCTCCTCAACCACACCATTGTGTAGAGTCCTCATGGGTAATGATGACGGCAGCAACAGTACAATGGCACCAGTGCGCTCACCACACACCAGTTACAGGTGGAGATGAGAGCGATAGAGCCAATTCAGTGGCTATGAAATGAGTTTTTGAATGAATGTTTCCCAGAACTACTCCTCCTCCGTGTTGTCTGAAAGTGTTTATATGGAGGAGCAGCACGAGTAGACTAAATGGACCTGGTTGTCCTGTGGTCTTAAGCAGCTCAATAATGTCGTCTCGGATTTATCAATGAAATTGATAACTGAGTTGGAGAGCCGAGTAGCTTCTTCTCAAAGCACCTGATGCAATTACAGCACAGCAGTTTATCTCCGCCTCATTAAACAAGCTTGTTTGGAAGGATGTTGGGTTTTTTGGTTAGATACATCACTGATATATATATATATATATTTGGTTTTAGCACTAACAGTGGACTAACAACCCCTGTTGCTGGAGCTGCAGTGATCATCCATGGTGAATCAATCTGGATGCTGTTGTTTTCAGGATATGAGATTCGCAACTCAGTGATGTTTCTGTGATTGCTTTTGTTGAAAGGGATTGAGTCCAAAAATATAACTCACCAGCAATAACCCCCATGACCAACATTCGCTTTGCCCTTTCAAGGTGCTCTGTTTTCTCCGTTGCTTTGTGATTTCAAACCTAACCTCTTTCATTAAGTACCAAAGTAATTAAAATAAAGTAAGATTAAATCCTTTCTTAATTATTCTAATTAGACAGTGCGTGTGTATGTAAATATTGTTTCTTCGGATTCTTTGAACAGAAAGTTTAAAGGAATAACATTTATTTGAAATGGAAGCCTTCTGTAACATTACAAATGTCTCAAAATATATAAATGTCACTAAATTCGCCCTCGCTTGAATAAAAATTAGTTTCTCCACTCTCCATAATTTCTGTGATCTTCTGATTAACTTAAAAACGGTCCACTTATTTTATTATATCCAATTGCTTAGAAAAGTAATATCATCATTCATCTTCGTAGCACTTGTTATTACATATTACACATTGTTACTTATTATAAAATATTATAGTATTTTAGTATATTAAAGTATTTAATATTGTTTAATTATTTAAACATCAATTTTATTTTCATTTCATTAAAAAAAATACAAAATGTAACCTTTATCAAATAATTATCCTGTCAGTATATTTATTAAATAATGCATGCAAAAGTAATGAAATTACAATAGTATATGTCCAAAAATTATTAATATCTGAAAAGAAAAATGGGGTTACAGTACCATGCACAGTACATGTACAAACTACTATATTTTTATGGTAAAGGTCTAAAAATGATCATATTACCATGGTGCATGTCTCAAAAAACAAACAAGCAAACACAACAAACATGGCAGTATCTGTGATGTAAGTGTTTCAGTAAAACTGAGTGTCTTCTCTGTTCACACTCAATTTTGATATAATAGTCACTAAAACTTATGTCAAACTCATTTCTCAGAAAATTCATATGTTCAAGCTTCATTACCCTTGTCAGCTTGACGCAAGCTGTTTATGGATGCGGTTGTAGCTTTCCATCAGTAAACACCTCTGCACTGCAACACCCCTGAGACATGAATGTAAATGTATGGGTTTGCTCCAAAAGCCTCCTGTTCTCTCATGTGTGTGTGTGTGCTATGTGTTTGACATCATGCAGAAGTCCAGCCATGTCGTGTTGCACACTGCCCTAAACCCACTACTCAGGGCGGAATGGCCATTAGCAGCTGCCTGTCAGCGAGCTTCAGCCACCGCTGGATGGTTGCTTGGCAACTGAGACCCTACACAGCCAATCGGCATGTAACAGGAGTTTATTCTGCATAAAGCAGGTCAAGAATCACCCCTTAATTCCACTCACATTTCAAGGCTGACATGAATGCCTCAGGGACACTTTGGGTCAAAGTCATTTTTGTGTGGAAAATTGTTCAATTTTTAATCAAAACAATTGTATGTAAAGGAAAGCTATAAAGTAAGTGCATTCCATAATATCTTTGATATAATGATTACTTTTATATGGCGTCTTCTTCAGTAAAAGTCCACCTATTATCATATCCAATTGCTTAGAACAACCATGATTTGAGATCATTCATCTTCGTAGCACAAATGTTTCAGGACTAAATACATGCAGAATATTTAGTATTAGAGTTTTTAAAAATGTATGCCTTATCAACTAAGAAAGCACATTATTATCCCAATTGGTTGATAAAGGCTTAAAATATAAGCATTGGCTAGTTTATTTATTTTTTTTTATTGGGTGATATGCAAAATGTTTTAACAATACATTTTAATAATGTTTTTTTGTTTAAACTAGCACACTGGAAAAAAGATAATTTTTTTTACACAGTTTATTTGACCTACAATCTTGAATGTTATTCAGCTAAATTTATTTAAATGAAGCTAAAATGATTGGCTTGCAACCACTAATCTTAAAAAAATTAATTGTAAATGAAATGAATCATCTTTTGTACATTTTGTACATGTATTGCTCAAAACGACCCAAAATTGGGTCGAAAATTTCTTTATTATGTCTGCACATGGAAGATTTGGCTGTGTTTTAAAATAAAAGGGAATACGGCATCAACTGATTTGGAAAAATATTGGCAAAAATCTAATATCATGCGTTCCCTTAGCAACCCATGTTAATTAGATTATGACTGCCATACTTGCAAGTGGACTCTAAGCAGCATTTTCTCATTTACATTCTTATCATGCCAAGATGGATAAACACAATGCTGAACTAATCTAGAAATGCCTAGATTGAAAGATATGCAGCATCACTGAGAAAGTTAATCTGGTCCAGAATATCTAAGATCATATTTTTCAGGTCTTGCACGGTTCAGTGATTTATTTGGTCATTTTAAACGCAGCCTTTTCCGCACACATGTTTCTATACATGCAAGCACCTCATCTGTCTGCAGCCTGATATGGCATTTTTCCTAATCCACGGCGTTGAAATGCCTCTGAGCTCTGCAGTTTCTTCTCACAAGCACAGTCCCCACAGGTTACGCTGTAAAAAAACACCTTGCACAGATTGAGGATATACATCATATCTGGACACTCAAGATGTGGAATGTTTTATTCATGTCACAAGTATTGTGAATGTGGCGAGGTTTGTTTTGAGGCTGACTTTGAATCGAGATGTTTGAAGATCTGATGCATCGTCTTAACAGTGCATTGGGCTTTGGGGACAATTTTGTTTGTGGAGTCCTGTCTCAGACTTGGTGGAGACTTTTAAAGTTTGTTTACCAAGGAACATGGTGGGAGGACAGATTCGAAATATTGTTTGTTTGCAGCGTTTGCAGAAACTGAAATAATATGGCATCTTAAAGGCGTAGAAAGTATTTCTTAACAACTTAAAGTTTTTTGCAGAAAGAAAGAAATAGTATTTTTTGACAAAATGCATATTAATATCATATTAATGCTTTTGTGTGATGCTGCATTCACACCAATAGGTGGCAGCATAAAATCCAAGTCTACAAGATTATCAACCAATGAAATGTAACATAAATAATAAAATTTTATATTTGATGCTTTAGTTTGAAAATCAGGGGCCTCGTTTATCAAATCTGAACGTGTGACAGTTTCCAAAATAGGAATGAATTATATAACCAAATGCGTAAAAAATGCATCGCTGCTTATAAATCGCATTTCATCTTAAATATAAGAGCTATGTGTACAAGTGCTTTAACTTTTGTAAAACCTACATTACTCATCATCAGTAGGAAATGTGTAGGCATGTATTATGTCATCATCATATTTTCATTCTCATGTTATTATTTCCAGGAATCATATATAAATTAATTGATTTCAGTTATGTAGTTATCACAGAGCACTTAAAACACTGCTCATTTGATTTGTGCATATGATTATATTAACGCATGTTATGATTGCCTATCTGTCTTTATATCTTCAAGTTTAATTAATTTAATTACTGGTAAATTACTTCCAGAAATAACAGTTTCATATCTGTTTCTGACTTTGTAGCTATGAATCTCAATTTGTTTCTCCTCACTTTTGAAATGGTATAAAATTTGGAATTTAATATTAAATCCTATTTGTGTGTTTTATAAATGAGGGCTGCATATTGAGCATATTTCTATTAGTTTTTTTATAGAGCCCAATCTGTTTCTTTAAAAGAATTGAAGCGCATGGTTAAAACAGAGAAGAGCTGTGCAAGTTTACAGCCGGGAGAACTGGGATCCCCATCCAGTCTCAAGCTAGTGTATTTTGTTACGCCAAAGTCCAATTAGCTCTCAGATGAATGGGGCCAATCTGTTTGAATTCCCATAAGGTTGGACTTTGCTCCCATTTTCTGAGTTAGGGAATCCCATCAGTGCTTTGGCAACTAAGCCCTACAAAAACTGAAGAAAAAACACAGGTGGAGATAAATAAGCAGGCTTTTGGTGTTTGATATGTAAATGTACATGGTGGAAGGAGCTGCTAATTAGAAAAGATAGGAGTTTTTTTATTCTGCACAGCTTCATTTTTAAAAACTTAAAAAAAAACATTTTTTATAGATCTAATGCAGTTTTGCTGTGATTCATATCTTGTGTGAGTAAAAATGTGGAAAGGGTATTTTCTGTATGGATACTCTTTAATCAAGGCATATGAGAATGGAAGTAGAATTGGCAGTTGTTTATTTGAACATTTAAACATCCTGGCAGCAATCACATCCAGTGGACGAATGGAAATAACAGATTAAATATGATAGACTTGCATTCTTATAATTCCACAAGGTTGTTGCTGTTTGGTTGCTGAATTTCTATTTATTTAGCAGACTACGCATTTGCTGCATGGACATAGATTTAAATGTAATCCACAGTGCTGTTAGTGGTAAGGATTTTCATTCTTTTCTTTTTTCGAATTTTATTACATAAAAAAGATTCATTTACTTATTCATTTAGCTGCTCTTTCTATCATTGCGCCAGTAAATGGTGACAACTGAGTGTCTTTTGTGCATTATGTCTATACCATTGCCATTACAACTAAATCATCCACAGCTAAAATAACACTAAAGATTCAATAAATAAAAAAACAAAAACAAAAAAAGAGATAAAACTAAATTTGTATAAATAAAAAATAAAATAAAACTTAATTACCATTTAGCATGCTTACAAATCTGATAAAAAAATGTATGTAATATTTTTTTTATAAAAAGCATTATTAGAACTGTTCTATGAAAGGGAAGATTTGTTTTGATAAGAAAAGATGTGAAAAAAAGTAAAAATATAGGATATTTTTTTAAAAAGTTTGTGCAATATAGAAGTTTTTTCAAACAATCAAATAAAACATTCAGATACTTGCATAAAAAATAAACCGGAAATGATGTCATCAAGGAGGACACATGCCCTTAAAATTGTTAATTAATGTCAGTAAATCACTTGTCGGTAAATGCTGGATAAATTCACTTATCCTTATAAAAGGTCTTATATAGACAGGTGTGTGGCTTTCAATCAAACACAGCTGGACTCAAATGAAGGTGTAGAACCATCTCAAGGTATGGACAGCACCTGAGTTAAATATATATGTGTGACAGCAAAGGGTCTGAATACTTAGGACCATTTTCTTTTTTAATAAATCTGCAAAAATGTCAACAATTCTGTGTTTTTCTGTCAATATGGGGTGCTGTGTGTACATTAATGAGGGGAAAAAAAATAACTTAAATGATTTTACTAACAAAAACAAAAACCTTTAACCACCTACAAAATAAATAAATAAAATATAAATAAATATTTATTTATTCTAAACAATGTTTGGTTGTGGTCACTAATATCTAAGCTGTAAGGCAAATATAATTTATCATTTCTTTTATCGACAAATTAAAATTACAAATCCTATCACTTATTAAAAACATGTAACACACCTCGGCTCAAAAAGGTTTGTTCAGTTGCTGAACAAGGATATCAAGATGTTTCATATGTGATTATTATGCAGACTGTGAGTGTTGATTTACATTAATGTTATAATCCAGAAAATTGGATTATGTTAGCCACAGCGGAATGAATACTTTCCACTCTGGGTTTAAAGCGTTGCACAATAATTCACCTGAGTGTATCTAAACAGCTAATTTGAATGTTTCTTCGGGCGCACGCGCCTGGGCCTACATTAACTTCCGGTTTGTGTTTAGTGGTCTGGTTAGTGTCGCGGGCTACAAACGCAGCTAATAATGAGTAATAAAGTTGGTCTCAGGTTATTGCAGATTCGTACTTAAAGCACGATATATTTCGCTTGTTATCAAAAAAATGATCTACTCTAGAAGGACTTAGCTGTTGTTTTTGATACTATTTGGATGTTTAAAGTTAGGGCCACAAAAGCATGCATGTGCAGTAACGTTTGTTGTATGTTGTTGTCGTTGAAACCGTCTGTAGAGCATCCATCAAACTTTCACACAAATGCAAATAATAAAAGCCAAGTTCTTGTTTTTATGTCACTAATTATTATTGTTGCATTTTTTACGGCTAGTTTTACAACCATGTGCCTTCCGATATCCATCACTGTGATGAAGCCCAGTAAACAGCTTTACTGCACGGGTTTATGAGGAGTTTACATGTTAGTAGACACCCCTAGAAAGTGTAATAACGTGGCCTCCGCTGGGATGGCACAGATAAAATGGTTTATCAGGAAGTAGAGGCTCGTAATCCCTCTTGAACAGCTCTCAGACGCCGGGGCTTGTTCATCTGCTCCTCTTCACTGCATTAAACATTCAAAACACAAAGATGTCCTTTCCAGACCTCACGGAAATCAGAAGAGCTTATCTATGCTTTCCTCTCACACACTAGTCATATGTCGATGTGATTTCGTTAAACTGAGTCAGTGGTGTGAAATCAGCAAGGAATTTGTCAAGCTGAGCGGGAATCATACGATACAGCCGCAAATGCGAAACCTTAAAAAAGAGCTTGTAAAGCTGGAGTAAATGTCAAGCTTGATAAAACGCACTCCCTTTGATCTTTAAAAAAAACGAAACAAAAAAAAAAACCTTGGCGGCAGAATCAAGACACTCAAAGCAGGCGGAACCAGACCTGATGGTAATATTTATATGTTTATTAATATCCACACGAGAAGATTTTCTGTTTTCGCATTAGCAGTCCAAAAGGGTGAGTATTTTAAGCAGAACCTAATGAGGAAAAATTAATAAATCACAGTCTTTTATTAACCCTCATGTCATTCTCAACTTCTTTGTTCACAAAAGGAGATGTATATAACTCAAATTCATATATATAGTGCTATCAAACGATTCACCACTGACTCAGGGGGGCGCTCTGGAGGCGCGAGTTCAAGGGGGCGCTCTGGAGGCGCGAGTTCAAGGGGGCGCTCTGGGAGCGCGAGTTCAAAGGAGCGCACTGGAGGCGCGAGTTCAAGGGGCTCGGGAGGATAGGGCCATTCAAAAAGGTTCTCCTCTTCTATGGCCTCTGGGAGTTCAGGCCAAGGTGGCAGATCCTCCTCCACCATGAGCACTGGTGGTTCGGGCCATGATGGAAGGTCCTCTT
>JAUMHI010000037.1:10582704-10601500 GCA_032359435.1 Enteromius unitaeniatus | reverse complement strand
AAAGTCGCGTGCTTCCCTGTAAGTCTTTGTTTTTTGTATATGTTTTGTTGCTGCCCCGACAGCTCTTTTGTTTTCCTGTTTTTTTGTTTAAATAAATGTGTTTTTGCTTTGAACTTCGTGTTCGCTCGCTCCTTTGCTCTGCTGAGAGGCGCAACGGCGCACCTCACAGCACCCTTTTGTGACAATATATATTTTTATTTATTTTTTTTCAGGATAGAATAGAAAATCACAAATGTGTTTGCAAAATAAAAAAGATAATTATTTAAAAAAGCAACAAATGTTTTATGTACTTACTTTTTCCAGTGTTGTTTCCAGCAACAGTACAGAAATAATACAAAAAATAAAGTGATTTACAATAAATCTAATATTTTATTCTACCTGCAAGAGGGAATTACTGTATGTAAAGATGTTATGTGAACTATTTATTTCCAGAGACCCAAGAGGGAAGTACACCACAGTGTTGTTGATGTACAATGGCAGTGCACCTCAGAGACAGCTCAGCTCAGCTCTCACTCTCTCTCTCTCTCTCTCTCTCTCTCTCTCTCTCTCTCTCTCTCTCACACTCTCAGAGGAGTTTGTTCCTCTCCACTGGAGTTCAGCTCATCACAACCATGATCACTGACTTCCTACAGAGACTGCTTGAAATCAACATGAAATGGCTTTCGCAAGCCATTTTACTTCCATAATGTGACACATTTCTAATTAAAAAGCTATTTGACTATTGGTTAACATTAACCAAGATCCTACTAGATTACATGCATTGATGAATTGTGCGTAATATGACCAAGAACAGGGATGGTGAAGTGTGCAATTTCAAAGTCACAAACGCAATTTCACAAATAATTGTTTCACTATTGGTTGAATTGTTTTGCTTAAAGTTGACAAGCCGGCCTGCTGAAATGAACAAAGCAGTGTTTTAAAGTGCTGAAGAGCGACAGCGTTTACACTCTGCTTAAGATCGGCTTACTCATAGTTGTCTTTGCACGTTAATCTAGGAAAGTAGAAAGCATAACTGAATTGGACAGGTTTATGTTATAGGGGCTGTTATGAGCGTGGACAGCAGCGTTTGGCTCCTCACTTGAGCAGCACCATGGACAGCGACAGCCCCGTCAGCCTCAGGTCTCCCCTGCGGGACTCACACAGTCATTCTGCTGCTTTCACATCTGTCCGTGAACAACATCTGTCCAAAGGAAGGATATTCGAGTTGCACTCAGGTCTGTTTCCTTCTTGAGTTAGTAACTCCTAACTGAACATATTTTGCTTAATTGTTAATTACTCTGTGCTTTATGATCTGTGGTGCAGAGCTCCCCAGAGCAACAGTTTATCAAGAGGCTTTGTGCTAATAAATTTCAGCAAATTACATTTTCTGCAAAGTGGACAAAATTGATTGAGACTGCTGGTTTTTTACAGAGAACTAACAACATTAGCTAGTATTTGTTTATTTATGCAAAGCTAAAATGTACTTTTTATCATTTTTTTTATGCATACAAGAACGTTTTTTATGCAATAAAATGTCAAAATATTTAAAAAGGAAAACAGTAGGGTGAGTGCAGAATAGAGAAAAGGTTTGTCTGTATATTTATTACAAAATGTTCTACATTTCACAAGGGCGTTTTACAGTCTAAGTTGTACATTTTGGCTTTTTTGTCACACAAACCATTCAACAATCGTTTAAAAGGGATTATTTCTCTATTCAAAATCCTAAATAGGATTTATTAAGAGTACAAGATGCATTTTGAAATATAAAATGATAATTAATACAACCAAATATTATGTGAATCCACAGTAGGAGTAGAGAAAGAGTTGCATGTCCTTCTTTTGGTAAATCTTCTAAGGAGTGAATGATTCAATGACTTGTGTTCTTAAAAAAACAGTGTCTTTTGCTACCTGCTGTCATAAGAAAGTAATGTGTACAGTCATTAAACAAAACTAAATTAATATTATCTATCTATCTATCTATCTATCCACAATTATGTCAATAATTATATCTGCCTGTTTTATTTGATGTTATTGATATGCTTGTATTATATTGCTTATCAATTCTTCATCTAAAGTTTGTGTTTGTGAACCGAAACCATTTCAACATAAGCCGGTTTATCGATTATCGTCCGAAAATATTTAGTTCAAAGACGCACTGAAACGTTCATGTTTACATGATATTTTATATTTAATAGTCGTTTAAATTGAGTTGTGTTCTAGTGGAGTCGAGTAACCTCTTTAAGACGGCGTTTCCTAAATGTATGTTCCTACGTGTAAAATAAAACAAACAAAACCATCTCCATGCGTAAATATGGAGCTCCTACTATTTGTTGGGAAATTGCACAACTGCAACTTTAAGACAGAAGCGAACTCCCCCTCTTTCCTCCAACAATGGTTTCTACCAACCACCGCTGCTCTCGCCGCCGAATCCTTAACGTGCCATTTTATTACTTATGGGCATATCTAGAAATCAAAATGTCATCGATATACGGGACGGTATCGCGTTTCTGAGGATGCCAGCGGTGGATATTGATGCGGGTTTCGCCAGGGCAGTGCTGATTTTGGCCAGCGAAGCTTCCTTGTAGTGAATCGGATGATTGGAGCAGCTGTGCGCTCACGCTTAGATTGCAGCTGTCATTGATATTGCACAGTGAACAGTGAGTATAAGACAACCCATACACAATACAGTCCAACAGTCATCGGGTCCGACTTGACAGAATGCACTATTGTTTGTGCACTAATCTCAAGGTGATTCGGAAATGCCTCTTTAGAGAAAGGAAACTTCCAACAGATGTGAAAGGCATTGCTGTAGTAACAGAGATCAGTGAATGAATGAGTGAGTGCATGAATGAATGCATGCATGTTTTGGGGAACTGATGATAATCTTTCATATGTCTTACAGGGAAAAGGTGCATAGATCAATGGAAGACACTGACAGAGAGAAAGGAAAGAGAGAGGAGGGAGGGAGAGAGAGGCAAAGACAGGCATGATGTAATGCGCTTGAGACAATGGTTGAGTATTCTCCCCTATTAGAGTCACAGCAGCAGAATAGGCTGTTTTGAGAGAGATGAGATCACTGTAACATGCCGGTTTGCTAGGTGTAGTGGACATGGCACGGGAATCGTCCCTGCATGTCCCACTCGTCTTGTGGTCCGACTGTAATGGACCTTATTCACATGTGCCGGAGGACTGTGTGAACGTGAACTAATGCTTTGCTGTTCAGTCAAACAAAGCATGTTTGAAGGAATACAGCATGAAGCTTGTCAAGAATGAAATGACACGTTTTAATTGTGACGTTACTCGCGGGCAATGTGTAATATTTTACTGGTAGTGTTGTGCTGAAATTGACAAGGCATACAATCACACCATGTTTAATTTATTTTAAGTAAAAAAATATATATATGTATATATGGGTATGACTGAATGTATAGCACTGTCTGATTTCAAACCTCAAATAAAATGTATTAAAATTAAATAACATTTTTGCTAATAACGTTTTGGACACTAAACGTTTTATGTGGCAGCCATGATTGCATGCTACTGATGGAGAATTGTGGTGGCCACACTGGTGTTCTTGCCTTTAATGGTCCAGTCCATATTGTAGACAGAGAGGCCGAGAATAGGATGTCCCACTGACCCTGTTGGTTGTACCGGTGTGTAAAGGCTACCTCAGCCGTTTGCACTGTATTTTGTCAAATGTACAGCTGGTTTGTATGACCTTGGTAGGGGGTGTGTGGTGGAAAGGATCTTTTTCACACCACTGTATGTGCTCAGGTTGGTTCTAGTTTATGACAGTGAAACATTATCGTGTCCAGTCCAGTCTGAGACCACTGTTGAAAATCTAGCATATATATATATATATATATATATATATATGTGTGTGTGTGTGTGTGTAATATTGAACTACAATTATTGTTCTTCTTATTCTAAATGTAAATATATAATATAATGTCAAAAGAAATTTTAAGAGCACACAGTGGAGTCCAGTCTGAGCCCACTGTTGTAGAGCTTATATTTAAATTCAAATTAAATTATAAATAAATAAATAATCATACTGGCATGAAATACATTTTTAAGAACACTCAGTGGGGTCTAGTTTGAGACCACTCAAAAATCCTAATAATTTCGTAATTTAAATCTTCAAATAAATAAAAGCGTTTAATAAAAGTACAGCAAAACTGTGCTTATTTATTGAATAACCATAAGCTATATAAATTTAAATTGCATAAAACTCAGTGGACTTTGTTGATAATCTGGGATTAAAAATATAATTTGAATCTTCAAATAAACAAAAATGTTTAAATATAAAATGAAGTGAAAGAAAAAGAATATTCCATGTTATATATTAAGTAAAAATGTAAATAATTAAAATAAAAAGTTAAGATTATAAATGTTTAAGATCTTCAAGTCACTAATCAATTGAAAGTAAATATGAGACATGTGAATCCCATGGAGTTAACACAGTGTGAAATTGTCATTAAAAGCTACAAGTATAAACTAAATATTTAGACATTTTAAAGTAATGGATATTTTGTCACAAAATAGTAAAAAAATCACCAGTGGTTTTAGAAATGCAGAGCCTGCTGTATATCAAATGCAGCATCATATATATTTTTTGGTTGTTGCTGTCGAGATACCCGTCTCGAAATCCAGACTTCATTGAACTCACTCACCTCAGCCCTTCCTTTCCTCTCAATCTTTACCTCTCTCTCTTTCTCCCTCCCTCTCACCACAGCTATCCATTCATTCAGTCAGTGTGTGTGGAATATGATCGCTCTTGTTGTCATCAGTGGGGCTTTTACTCTGGGCATTGCCTTGTGCTCCACTCAATATTCCGATTGAAATGTGGGTTTAAAATACAGAGTACAGCACTCTCCAACCAATTGTGCCATTGAGCAGTCTTGGGCTTGTGCCCATCTGCTTTAAATTTCACTGCAGGATGTTCTACTAAATATCCTCAAAATATTCTGTGCCCTTGACCTTTTGTGAAAACGTGAGCTGCAATGTGTTAACAGTCAATAATCCCCATTTCTTTGTTCATTTATTCAGTCCAGTCTACGCGCTCCGACCATCACTGCTTACATACCCCTACTTTCAATTTGGTACAGTCCATTATTGGATTATTTGGCTCAGTTTGCTCATTAACCAATCATAAAGGGATGGATCAACAAAATATATGATACATAATGGATTTGAAGACCTTTATTTAACCTGTTTTCTCATGTAATAAATATATCTTGGTGCACTTTTGAGGGCGACACAAAATATGTACCAACAAATACATATCACTGCAGTTTCCAAAAGAAATGAACACTAGAACCAGTAACAAAAAAAAGAAAAGAAAAAAACTCTGACGCCTATTCCCTTTCACACAAATTTACAGAGTTCCGATAAAGCGCAAATTTCGCACAATTACTTGAAGGAAATCATATTATGACTACAACAGTATTAATATGCTAGGGTTAAAAATGCTGTAGGCATCACACATATCCAGCTTTATCTATAGGTTTTCATAGACGGTAGGTTTGTTCAGTAGCAAAAATCAAATCCTGTGTAACTACAATTCGACAAATCTGTGTAAAAGGAAGTTAAAATGGCACAGTTGCATCAACAAATGCATTTTTATATCAGTTTTGCATTTGTTAACACTATCTGGTAGATTTAGGGTTGGATTTGGTACAGGGTATATTTCCAACATGATAGAGCATTAACTTTTAGCAACAGTCCACGGATATTTCAATTCTGAACCATTGCAATACATACCTAGATCAACATAATAAAAAAGTGCAAGGGTTCACATATTGGAACTGCATTTTAACGCCACTCAGTGGACGTTTCTCTTTGAAACTGCTGCGAAATGTGCATTAAGTCTCACATTTTTATGAGACCAAAACATGTCGTAATTTCACTCTGAGGCCCCACTAAGGCCATAGATAACAAAATCATTGCTGACCCTGTCGGATGAGTCCAGAGTAAACCAACTTGAAGCAATTATTGCCGAACTGGGATGTAGAAATACTATTGTTCTTTATGTTCATTGAATACTGTTATGTATCTAGTAGGCTGAAGTTGAACTCTGGATCGTTCTGCAGTTAAAGTTTTGAAGTCTTGCCAGCCTCGCTGCTGATGTCTGATGTTAGTGACTGTTTGGTGTTATGAAATATAGATGGAGGAGTCTTCACTTAAGATGCTGGAATGGTTTTTCTCTTTCCCTCTTTCAATCCTGCTGCGTCATTCCTTCTTTCTTCCTTTATCCCTTTCTTCCCAGAGCTTCGTATAGTTCAAAAACTTAAGATGCAGTTGATTTCGTTTGATGGCGGCTCAATTGAGTTTCATTCATCATTTTTAATTTGGCCTAAACTTCAACAACTGACATTTTTTGCAACACAAATTACAACTTCCAGTTCTACAAAGAATACACACTGTACAATAAGTACATTATAGTATAGTACATAGTTCAGGCCACCAACTACACAGCAAAGTTTTGTTACTATTAATAGTTAGCTCTATTTATAGTTACTAAATAAAGGCTGTCGTATGTGAGTCTTTTTAATAGATGTACGTTCTTCAGTAAGCCCTAAAAGTTGTCTGTTTTTGTGCTCAAAGACGGTGTAATAGTGAGGTGGTGTGTAAGCTGTGCTGCAGCAGGTGTCTGTCTCGGAGTCTGACTGAATTTTGTTCAGTGTTGTGTGAAAATGAATGTAGGTCTTTTTTTCCTATTGTAGGCAGAGAAGTGTTAGTGTCTGCGCAGTGATTGAGAGGGAGTCCCAGACTCTGTCCCACATGAATAATTTATTGATTGGCATATGGCATTGAGACGTCGTTTCTATTCCAGTTCCTTTGTCTTTCTCCTTGCTCGCTTCTCTATGTTATATCGGGGATGTTTCTTAAAATATCAGGATAAAGCAACCCCGTTTGGTTTTGGGTTTAATCTCTCCCCTCCCTTTGTTTTTGGTGATTCGACAACTATCTAGTTTGCACTCATTTTTAATTGAAAATTGTTTTCCTGACCAGAAAGTTCTAAGGGGACATGGGTAAGAAGTGTTGCTGATTTGTTTTGTATTGATCAGCTATCAATATCTCAATAACTACCTGCAGCAGAGATGAGAAGATGCTTCCAGATGCACATTTACAGATAATTTCTAGTCATTTCAGCTTTATTTTAACTTTACTGTATGTTGTTAACTCTGTAATTAGTCTGCCTTTTCCCATCAGTTTAACCACTTATGGATTTTCTGAACTGTTGGGCATTATGTAGTTGTCCAGTTTTGGTAAAAAATATTACAAATAATTTGTTAATTGAAAAATACAAATATAATAAAATGTAAGTATTAGATGGAAAAAAATGAAATGTTGCCTTGGAAAATAACTGTATAACAAATAAATAAGTAAATTAAAGTAATACTATATAAAAAATATAATACTTATTATACTCTAACAGTAATATTATGAACATAATAATATTAATTAAAAATCTTCACTTTTTCAAATTAATTTCTGCTCACCAAGCCTGCATTTATTTGATTTCAAATACAGCAAAAGTAATATTGTGAAATATTTTTACGATTTTAAAATAAAAGCTTTCCATTTTAATATATATTTGATATAAAATGTATTCCTGTGATCAAAGCTGCGGTTCAGCATCATTACTATAGTCTTCAGCGGTAATAAAAATGAGTAAAAACAATAAGAAGAAATTTTGAAGCGTCTGACTAAATAGTAAAATAGTATAAATACAATAATTTTCTTTTGACTGTTTTTGCTGTACTTTGGATCAAATAAACGCAAGCTTGGAGAGCAGAAGAGAAATGTTTTTCTTAAAAAAATACTTTTGACTTGTCTTCCTAGCTTCCTATAGAATCAGTAAATGTCATGTGTTTGCTCAAAAGGGAGATTGTTCCAGTGAATAATGAATTAATTAAATATAATTACATTTTAATTAAGCAGCTTGTTAGAACGGTGGTATTTGTCTTAAGCTATTCCCCTTGCGTGTCTACATTTCATAAAAGAAGATGTTTTGTGGTTGGGAGTAGCAGCCAGCTTAGGTGAGGTCTTTTTTCTGTAATCATCTGTTATCTAGCCAGTGGAAGTTTGAGAAACTCAGACGTGGTCTAACTCGTGACAGACCTTCACACATTAATTTGTCTTCTGAATTGTCTCTTTATTTATAACAGGAGGGGGAAAAAAAACCCTGACTTACCAGGCTGCTTCAGGGCTCTCTGTTGTATGCTTGGTTGGAGACAGGAGAGCTGGCCGCAGCCCAGAGCGTTTGTGGGTCTAAAGTTAGCAGTTAGTGGCTAGCTGGGAGATGCTGGGACTCTGGCTAACAGCCTGTTCACATACTGTCTGCAGGCCCATTGCCAGAGTCAGACAGATTAGGATGGACTTGTAAACCTGCTATCTGTAAACATAAATAAAAATATCAGATTGCAGGCCATATTTCCTTTGTTAGTAAAATGACTTTTTGCATGTCACACTTGTATACTATAGGGAGGTAAAATTGTGTTTGAATTTAAGTTTAGAAACAGGTATTAGTTTTGCAGTTTTCCTTTTGGTCAGCCTGCAAATGAGACAGAAATGAGCCATGCTTCTAGATGTTCAGAGGACTCATTTACAGATTATTAAGACATTTTCAGATTCAGTTAAATATGTTGGGAACTGAAAGAGGTGATTTCTCTTTGTAAACTCTGTAACTAGTCCATCAGTTTAACCACTTTTCTGAGCAGTCATGAACATAATATAACCGACAGGATAATCAGCCAATCATATGATTATGCTTTTTCACACTTTTTATTGTTGTTATAAAATAATATTATATCATGTTACGTTACATTATTTTATTTATTAATTTATTTATTTTTGTTGCCTAAAATGAAAACTATTAGTAATAATTAGCGAATTGAAATAAAGCTGAAATAATAAATATTAAACGTAAAATCTGAAGATTAGAAATATTGAAGTACAAACATTGCTAAAGTTTATAATATTTTAACTAAAATTAAAATGAAAACTGAAAATACAAAAAAACAAAAGCTAGCTCACAATATGAAACACTAATAATATACAAAATACAAAAATAATACTTTTTAAAATCTAAAATCTTCATAATATATTTTAAAATGATCAGTAATATTAATCCATGCATAAATATATATTATAATACATTTTGTCTGTACTATAATCTGTAGATATTTTTTAGCTAAATAAGCAATTTTTTATTAATTAATAATTATTTTATTTTTATATTCTGTATTTATTTATTTTTTTTATGAAATACCTGGTTTTCAGTGTTTTTTTTTTTTGTTAAATCAGACTGGTTTTAGATTTTTTCTTTTACCTTTTTAAAACTACCAAATGAAAGCTAATTAAAAACCTTCAAACCTGCTTTTTCAAGCCAGCTTTTGTCAAAGTTTGTCTACAAGCGTTATCTGTTTTCTTTTTTCTTACTTGCTGAGAAAATCCCTTTTTCAGAAGCTGCAAACACCAACCGTAATCTTGAGTATCTGCTCACATTGTTGCCATCCCCAGTAAGGGTGTAATATATAAGCCACCAGAGACAAACGGCACAGGTGGTGCTTGTGGTCTGTACCAACTCATAGTGCTTCTGGAGATAGCACAACACAGCTGTAGAGCACCTTGTTACATAAGCAACAGAGGAAATGATGCGTTCTGGTCCAGTAAACAGCACAAACATGAAATCTTGAGCGCAGGAAGCTCATCCTCCCATGACATCATTGCTTTACGATACACATATACTCTACAACACTATTTGGACAGACTGATTTTCTCTATAGTTAATAAAAACACGACTTGAGACATATGGTATGCACCGATACGCTTAGACAAACTCGATTGACTTGCCAAGACTTTGTCTTTCTCTGTTGATCTGTTTTTTTTCTCCTGCACTCACTCTGTTGTAAACACACATAAACGCATCTCGTCCTTGCCAGGAGATTCCTCCAGCCAAATCATCACCGCCCAGGCGTGGAGCTCTGTAGCCCTGCATGTTTCTAACGCTCATCTCCCCTACAGCTACCACTATCCTGACAGCTTTGAGTCTAACAGGAGCAGACGCACTTCAGCACTATGTACATACAGTCTACATGCTGTCTTCTCACAGATGCTCTGAGCGGTTCAGGACTTTTAAAGATAGACACAGAGGCACTGACAGACAAAAGCAGTGTTTATGTACATGTGCAAGCGTTTAAACTCGCTGTTCAGAAGTTTGGTGTTGGTAAGATTTTTTTTAATACTGATTATGAAAGGCGTGTCTTGTTCTTCCTTAGGCTGCATTTATTTGTTCAAAAATGCAGTTGAATGGATATATTTTAAGATGTAATGTGATGCCAAAGCTGAATTTCCATCAGTCATTACTCTAGTCTTCAGTGTCATGATCTATTACAAATATTATCATCAATATTATCAATGCTTGATATTTTTGTGGAATCTGGGATACTATTTCTTGAGATTCTTTGATTAATTGAAATATAAATAAATATATTTATATATAAATATAAATAAATATAAATATTTCTAATATTTATATATACATATATATATATATATATATATATATATATATATATAATTTTTTTTTTTTAATTTATTTATAAATGCCTTTACTGTGTCACCTTTGGACTTTTAATGCATCCCTGCTGAATATATAATATTAAATTCTTGAGAAAAAGCCTCTTTGGCACCAAACGTTTTGTAGTGTACATATATCTTGTATTAATATAAACCCTGATTAATTATTATTTGCATAATTTTGAAGATGCATGTTAGCATCTTTTTTAGTTTTTTAAAAAACTTAAATATGACTGTGGTCATGCCATAATAAATGTAAAAAATCTATGTAGTGCAAGTTATTATTGCTGTCATTGTTTTAACTTATATTTGTATGAATTATTATTTAATTTCATTATCGTTATTATTAACTATTATTTAACACCCAATAATAATAATAAAGTGAATGATATATAAAATAATATAATAATAATTAACTTACTAATTAATTAATTAATTAATTATTATTATTGAAAACATTTTATATTATATTATTTGCTTTTATATTATATTTCCATATACACTGAAATAATAGTAAAAATCTAGCGGTAATAACCAATCACTGTGTGGTACAGTGCAAGTAACAAAAACTAAAAAAGTAATTTATCCTAGAAGTAATGTAAAACAAATTAGTTTTAATTAATAAAAATAAATAAATAAACTTGATGATTTTGTGGCTTGTTTATGGTGTAAGATAGAGAAGTATTAACACTGGTCTCAAAGTGGAGAATCTTTTCAGAACTTAGTCAAGACAAGTAAAATTTCTTTAAATGTTTCTTAAGCATTCATCCTCTTTCAGCAGGTAAAGATGATGTGTGAAGTGATGCCCACGATCAGCGAGGACACGGCGATGAGCCAGCGTGGCTCCCAGAGCAGCGCCTCTGACCCCGACTCGCATTTTGAGCAGTTGATGGTGAACATGTTGGATGAGAGAGACCGTCTGTTGGACACCCTGAGAGAGACACAAGAAAGCCTGGCCCTCGCCCAGCAGCACTTGCAGGACGTCATCTATGACCGGGACTCCCTGCAGCGTCAGCTCAGCTCCGCACTGCCACAGGTACCACAACTACACCCAAACACTCCTGACCTACGGCAAGACGTCTGGTCCAAACGTTCAGCCAAGAACCTCCCTTTTTAGCAAGTTCAACTCTGAATGTCGTAGACGTCCTGTTACAATTACAATATGGGAGTAGCAGCGGTGTCATGGAAAGAAATGCTAAATGTTAATTTCACACTAATAAGATACATTTAGTTTGTTCCATGGCTGAGCGTTTCAGTACATTTTTCCACATCTGAGAGACTGTGGAAATACGGGCATGTCACAGCTGGCAATGTGTGATTGCAGCAACTACGTCCAAGTGTCTCCTTCCCAACAAAGAGAACTAAAAATCACAGGGCGGCGCTACTATAGCCCAGAGACATGGGAAAAAGCCATGGCTTACGTAATCACGACTAAACCCAGATTAGCTCGACGCTCAAAGGAAAAGTGTGTCAGTAATTCTAGTCACAAGTCCTTACCGTTCTCCTTCCAGAAGTCTCTGTGGTCCTGGCGGAGAATAAAGGAAGGTTTTGTTGTGTTAGTGCTTCTCGCTTTCTCTCAGTGATACTCTTGGTGCTGGTGGAGACACGCTTTTAGCGCTGCTTACTGTACTGAGCTTTGTTGTTCATTTGAGTGTTATGAACGATAACCTTTTACAAGTTCAGGGTCAGTTAGGGCTGGGGGATAAAACTGAAATACGGTATCTCAATATTTTTCCAAATTTTGACAATAAACAATATATATCTCTTTGCTTGGAAATTAAAATGAAATGAAAAAACTTGATAGAACAGATATTGTATGTGGATCTGTGTGTGTGTATATATTTATAATTACTGCTGTCAAACGAATGATCCAATATAAAAGTTTTTGTTTATATTATATCTGTAGGTGTAACTTTGCAGAGCCATATGATCCTTCAGAAATAATTTTAGTATGGTAATTTGCAGTAGTGGAGAGTAACGAAGTAGTTGTACTTTACCAGAGTAGTTTTATTTTTAGCAACTTTTACTTTTATTTCACTACATTCCTAAGCATAAGATCGTACTTTTTACTTCATATATCACGTTTACTTTATATATCACGTGCTCCGAGAGAGACTCAGACGAGCAATTCATTAACAAACTGATTCTTCTTAATGAACCTGTTCGGTTCGCAAATAACACCAAACGATTCACTCTGGAAATGGAGCGATCCGATTGCAGCTGTTCTTGATTCGACAAACTCACTGATTCAAATGATTCGAGTCTCCAGTGAACTGAATTCACAAGGAAGAACAAGTAAGTTACTAATGTCGAATTTTAGGATTAATTACTTTAACTGAAAATTGTCAGTTTGTTACATTGCTGTATATGGTGATCTATTTAAGCCCACTGAGATGAATGCAGACACATCAACATCAGTGTCTCCAGGTCAAAAAACATTCATATATTCCCAGCTGCTGTAATGTTAGCAGTTTTATTAAAATGCTACACATTTATCCCTACGTCTGTTTTTGTATTGTCAACGGTATATTTTTTTAATATTGTTTGGCTCAACTAGCTGAGTAGACAGATAGACCGTTTATTCATAACCATATAGTGAAAATAAGTAGGTCTAAATATTATCTAAAGCTAATTGTTTAGCTAACAAGCTGGCTAGTGCTAAGTTATAGTCACTTTTAGATAATGTCCTGTAACGATTAGGGTTGTGCCGATGATACCAGATGTCTTTGTCGATAGTCAAGGCGATATTGGGCATATTCTACTATTAATGTATAAAATTATTATTATTATTATTAGGCGGCCTGTTATTATTGGGCTACCATTATCGAATGCCGCACATACACGCAAATGAGGCTCCTCCTCCTCATTGGAAATGTTTTAAAAACGGACTCTAGAATTAAACCCACAACAAAATTTAACTGCAGAATGGTAAAGCTTTATTTACATATTATTAGCTCTAAAAGAGACGTCTTTTAGTCATCTTGAACAGCTATGAATGAACATGAAACAGCACATCTACAGCACATTAACTAAAAAACGTTTTTGCTTGTTCTTCATCATCCTTATAATAATAATAATTCAGTTAATAAGTTATCAGTCTAAAATAGGGCTCGTCGTGGGACGCACAGTCCGGAGCGCTGTGACATATGTAGCTATCCGTTTAATATAAACGTAATCTTTAACATGTTCGTTTATGTCCAATATTTAGTGTTAAACTGTAAATCTACATTTGATTTTCACCTTGTCTGATGTTTAGACTGAGGATGCGCCAAAGCAGCAAACTTGCAGGAAGCATGGTCCTATAATAACGATGTATGACTGCTAAATAGTCTCTCTTGCCCCCACCCACCCATAAACGATAATATCATGTATCGGCGATCTCACAGGTTGGCGATATGACGTTATGAAAAATTACCATATTGCGAAACCCTATTAACGATAAGGCGAGGGGGCGTGAGGGTTCATCTGCAACATGGTCGATATACAAGCAGACAGAGTCAACGTAGGCAAAGCAAGCGGATGGTCAGGCAGGCAATGGGTCGGCAACAGGTTATCCAAAAACAGTGAAACAAAACGAAAACAAGGAACACATGGAAACTCGGGAGCAAAGAATATCATGTTACATATAAACAACAAACCATATTTATACACGTCAGAGTGGGCGTAGACAACAATAAAACACCATGACAATAAACGAGATGGGCAGAGTTCATGGGGCGCTGGAGTGCCAACCGATTCTGGGCTGGCACATACAGCTGACCGTGACATGTCCAAATATTTTTTATATATTACATCTGAGGGGAAAAAGAAAGGACGTGATGTTCAGGTAACTACAGTAATTATCAAAGTGGGAAGTAACTGCATTTGGCCTGGAGTGTTTACAACAGACGAGGTTTGAGAAGAAAAAAAAAAGAAAATAGAATATTTTCCCTCAAATGTTTTTCCTAACTTATTCTCATGTCATATATAACGTTCTGCAAAACAATAGACTAAGCTTCAAAATACTTACAGGTATTTTCTTACAGGTGAAGATTAGATGCTCAAAATAGTTTTCTCTCGGGTACATTGCTGTGTAAGCTTCACAGTAAACATTACTACATCATGCTCGTCAAAAATCACAGGTATTTTGAGCAGTAAGATTTAAAAAAATTTGTTGTATAAAATTAAGTAACCTATATAAAATTGCAAAATAAGTCTATCAGTACTTTTTTTTTACTTTTATTGTATGTATCTGTACTTCGTCTACCTCCGCTAATTTGGTGCTCAGGGTGGTTATTATTTTTATTATCAATGTTGAAAACAGCTGTGCTGCTTCATATCCTTCATATAACTGATGCATTTGCCTTTAGGGTTCTTTGAATAGTAAGAAACAGAAATTTGAATAATTTGAAATAGAAATATTTTCTGACATTATAAACGTAATTACATCACTAAGCATCCTTGCTAGGTAAAAGTGTTCATTTATTTAAAACAAATTCGTACTGGCACAACATCTAAAAGCACCGAAAAACCTCAAAAAAGTGGTCCATAACAGTCTTCTGAATGGTAATTTTATTGGAGAAACATATGGAATTTAAACCTTATTCAAACTCAATTTGTTGCATTTGTTTACTGCATGATATAATTTTGCGGAAAGTAGCAGAGTGAACGTTCTTCAATCTCCTTTTGTGTTCTCCAAATAAAAAAAGACACATTTTTGACAGTATTGTTGTTTGGAACAATATGACGGTAAGTAACTGATGATCAAAGAACATAAAAGAGCCATTTACTATCCATAAAACATTAATCATGTGAGTTACAGACATTAGCATTTCTTGCCGTTTTACTTTCCAGTGCTGCAAAATAATTTAAACGCGAAGAATAGCAGTCTAGACCGACGGGGTCGATAACAATGTATTGATTTTTATTGTGTCACAACGGTGCTCATACACACCGTTTACTGATCACATTTTAATTGGGATGTTACTTCTCTCAATCTAGACCTTTCACGCATGCAAACGACTCCATTAATTAGCGTGGCAGCGCTTTATTATCCCTTGCCACATCAACTCCATGCTAATGCTTTACGAGGCTGTTTAGCAGAATAATTCTGAAGATGTGTACCAGCAGGAAAGCCATGTTATTATGAGCTGTTGTAATTGAGAAACCATGATCAGTGTCTGCTAATGCTTTTTAAACCGCATCGAAATAGATTTTATTCACAGTGATTGTTTGGTGATGTTTGTAATGGCCACTTTACGCAGTTTACACTAATTGCATGATGAATGCAGGCTTTTGCTTATTTGATAAGCTAAATATCAGTTTATTTATAGATTAGATTTTTGAGTAGTGGCTTTCTTATACCTCCTTTGAGCTCATTGAGCTCACAGAGCTCCTGAAGCATGGCTATGAATGTGAGCAAAATACTAAATTACTTGAAAGGTAGCAATGCATTGTGATTGGCGAGTCACCTTTTCATTAACACAGTGCCACGTATGTTATTATCAAACAGTTTGCAAATTTACCTGAATGCATCAAATTGGACAAACTGGACTAATTACAAAGTAAAATATTTTGGAAATCAGGCTAGTTTGCAGTTTGTTCGGAAATTTGCATTTCAAACTTAAGTGAAATATTGTCCCACTTTAGATGAGTTCACCCTACTTCCGAATTAAAATGAACAAAATGACTTTAAATGAGTGTGTCAGAAAGTAAATAAAAGGAAGTTTTTATTAGTGTTGTCAAACAATTGTGATTAATCACATACAAAATTTTTTTGTTTTTGTTTAAATGATATATGTGTGTATGTATGTGTGTGTGTGTGTATATATATATATATATATATATATATTAGGGCTGTCAAAAGATTATAATTTTTAATCGAATTGATACATTTTCAGTGGATTAATCAGGATTAATCACTATTCGCAACTACACCTGAATTTAGATCAAGAACAACGCACTGTCACTTTAATTCAGCGTAAGTGGCGCAGCAAAAATAGACTCTGTTTTTAACACATCCAGCGTAAAAGACTTCAGTACCCACGTGTCACTGATGCAATGTGCAGTTAGGTAATTGTTGCCCCACTTTCCTGACAAATAAGTCGTCACACGTATTCGTGAAATGCATTAAAAAAATTTACGTAATTAACGAAAAAAATTAACGCCGTTAATGCGTTATTTTTGACAGCCCTAATATAAATAAGAAAAACATGTATTGTGTGTGTGTATATAATGTATATATACAATAATAATAATAATTAATATTTATTCATATATATATATTGTATAATTATGCATGATTATATTTTATATTATATTATAGCAATAAAATAATAGTAAAAATCTAGTTGTATTTTCCAGCCACAATTAACAAAATTAATATTTACTTTTGAAGCAATGTAAAAAATAAATTAATTAATGTAAGGATTTTGTAGGATTTGTTTATAGTTTTAAGTTTAGTAGGATATTTCACCTGCTTTTTAAAAACTGAAAGTTCGGAAATGCGTAACATGAAAAAACAAAACAGAGATTTTGCTTCCTCTACATGAAATTGTTTTGTAGATGGTAATGTAAACAGGTTGCCTGAATGTGATCCACAGTGAGCAGACGTGTGGAACATTTCTGAAACAACACTTTGACCTCCTTTAGCGCTTGACAGCGTCTGAGGTTTGGACTCGCGGTTTAGACTGTGCGTTAAATCTGGGTTCTGATGAGCAGAGAGATGAAATAGGCTGAATTATCGCTGCAGGGTGAACTCGGCTGTAGAAGAAGGGGAGGAAGTAGACGGAAGGTGGAGTGATGCAGAGAGGAAGTGGCCTGGTTTTAGCCACATTATGGTAGCTATTGGCTGCCCTGATATAAAGCCGATACCTCTTTTTCTAACTAAAGCATGGATACCTTAACATTCAGAATTGAGATCTCCCAAGATGCCCTGGGGCTCAGACTGTAATTATATCATGTAAAATAATATCTTATGTTCTTCTTCACTGCAACAACTCTCACAACAAACCAAGAAACAGTTTTATTTAACCAAAGCATCATCTTAATCATTGCAACTTTAACAGCAACACTAAAGCTCAGGTCATTTATAGTCTGCATTACACTAAAACACAATCATTACTATTGATTGGCCCTTTAAGTAACTGCCCAATCTACTAGCTGTGCTTTAGAGGGTAAAAGTTGAAGTGGTTTTACACATTTGGCATTTAAAGTTGAATTACAGCTTACCTTTATTAGCCTTGTTCCCCTATACTTTTATTTACTTACACTAAAGTTTTTGTATGCTTAAAAATGCCAAACCTAGTTTTTCAGATTTTTGCCATAATGATGACTACAGCAGTGACAAAAATTCATTATTAATACATTCTTCTTCTTTTTAATAGTGCTATTAATCGTAATTTATATTAATAATTAGGGATGCACAATATTATGGGAACATTATCAGAATCTGCCGATAATGGCTTAAAATGTAAACATTGGCACTGGTCCAATATGTACAATTACGCTGAGTAACTCTGTATTCTGTATTTCTAATTAAATAAAGCAGTAACTGATTGTGTGCAAAATAGAAAATATGTTTTGATTTAAACTTGAGAAGATAAAGGTTACATTAATAAAAAAAACACAGACATGACACTTGTAAATTAAATCATTTCATATATATGGATTTATTTTTAATGTTTAGGTTACCCCTGCATCTGTCTGGAAAAAAAAGGTTATTGATTTATAATAATTTTTTTTCAAATCTTTCATTGTACTGTTATTATAACATAAATATGAATATTTTTTTTTTATTCTAATTAACAAGGTTTTGATAACTTAAATACAAAAAATAAATAAATTAATTGTTTAGAATCTCTTCACAGTAGAGACTTGGTGGTGTTTTCAAACAGAGGGAAATATATCAGTATTTATATCGGCATCGGCATCGGCTTTTCACAAAAATTTGTTGAAAAATATCACCATTTGGGATATTGGAAATTGTGCATTCCTATTAATATCAGTTGAACAACAAAAAAATATTAACAGATTAGGTTGACAAATGTGAAAATCAATAAATGATTCTGGTTATCGGTCTGTAATTAACACATAACTGTCCAATTATTATTTTTATTATTAGTAGTAGTAGTAGTACACTGTAAACCCTAATAAGTTGAGAGTACTCAAATGATTTGAGGAAAGTGATTTCCTCAGTTCGTTTGAGTAATTGAAAATTGACAACTTGATTTGAGTTAAACAAATGTGGTCT